>QQXO01000010.1:0-152968 GCA_003709845.1 Chaetothyriales sp. CBS 134916 | reverse complement strand
GAAAGAATCACGTGATGGCGCAAATATGGACCAATCGGATTGCTTCGTATAACTTGTGTATTATTATATAGATTAGTGCTTAAACAATAAGGAGTGAGGGTTTGGGCAGTGAGGTTTTTTGAACCATGAATTGTGGCTGAGGACTTTGGACACTCGCCACACCCGCTTACTGTGGTGTGGCTTGTGCTGTGGATTCAGGGGGATTTTTGTCACATGACTTGGGGCCGTTCACTGGCGGCGCAGCAAATTACGCTTCGCTGCCTAGGAGCAGACTAAGCCAATTGTAGGCGCCACTTAACCCAGCTCGCCTGTGAACCAGTCCTGTGAGTGACGCGCGATAGCAGTTCGGGGCGCAACAGGCAGGGCCCGCTTGCTTGCTCCTCCCCCTCGTCTCCCCCCAAAACTTCCCTCTTTCTTTCGACTTTGCAGCGCCTGCTGTTCCGTACGCCTGAACGCCACCACCTGGTCTCTTCACCGCGACACTTGATTCATCGCTCAGTCACCCAACTCCATCAAATTAATCACTCTGATTTCACATTTCGATTCGTTGCGTCGAGCGCTACATTTTGACACTAATTTTACGAATTTCTAGCGATTGCAAGTCGGCTTTTTTACCTTGGGGCGTGGGTTGTGCAACAACAAACTTGTGTGTCGCACGTCCGCCCGGTGCCAACTCGCGCTCTTATGCGCACCACCACCCTCGCAAACTTCTCATGTCCACCACCAGAGCCACAACCAAAAATGTCCGCGTGCGCAAGTTAAACGTCAAGGCAAACATCCAGATCGTTCGTGAAGATCAAGTTGACTCTCTTATCGACCTTGATCAAGAACGCGGCCCTGCTGACTTTGGTGTCGAAAAATCCGAGGAAAATGTATGGTTGCCTGTCAATGTCGCTGCCCGTCGCTGACTGGACTTCTTGGCACTCCTCACCTACCTTTTGAGCTAACAAACACTTCTTTCTAGGAATATCATCTACAACAAGCGATCAAGGCATCGCAAGCTCAGAAGCAAGATGCTAAGCTCCATGATGCATACATCCCAACGCCACCTAGCATCGTTAGTGACATCAAGTATGATGCCCTGTATCCGAAAGGCTTCCATCAGCCGGCGACCAACATTCGGTCGTCGGCGACGGTCGAGGATTGTGCTGGCATCCCCTACTGTATGGACGAAGAAGATGAACTTGCCTTGAAACTCATCAACAAGGACCTCGCCAATGGCCAGCCGGCCATCAGTGAAGACCAATTCGAGGAGGTGATGAACTTCTTCGAAGAGACATCCGCCACGCGGCAGCCCTTTGCTGCTGTTGATAGCACGCCTGTGCTCCCGCTTGAGGAACTCGAAGAACAGATCGATGACGCTCAGCCTGAATTCCTTCGTCCGCTTTGCAAACTCATCTACGAGCACTGGTCGGTGCGGCGAAGTCGGAACGGCCATCGAAGCCTGCCACCGCATCTTAAGTTCGAAACAGGACAGGAGAGCGACGACTCGGATCCGTATGTGTGCTTCCGTCGTAGAGAGTTGCGACAAATTCGCAAGACGAGAAACCGTGATGCACAGTCGGCGGAGAAGCTTCGCAAGCTGCGCCTGGAGCTGGAGACGGCTCACAATCTCCTGCTGATGGTCAAGCGTCGTGAACAGATTCGAAAGGAGGTCATCGAGATCGACCGCCAAGTGTTCGAGCAGCGATTGGCCTTCCGCGAGACGAAACGCAAGCTCAACATCAAGGGCGACGAAGAGCTGCTGGTCAATGTCAAGAAGCAGAAGCTGCCCCAAGGCATGAGTCCCAACCAAGCCGCACTGGCACAGCAGCTCCGGATGCCTCTGGCTGGCGGTGGCGGTCCTGGTGCCGATCTGCGCACGCTCGAGGAGGTGCAGACCGAGAGAACGCGGGTGATCAACAACGAAATTCAAATCAACATTGACAAACACATTAGATGGAATGAAGGATTCGTGGACAAGACAAAAGCACCACTTACACCGAATGCCGGAAATGGTTTCGATCCCCAATCCGGCCAGTTTAGGGAAGCCATGCCAGCAACATACCTGCCCACACCACCTGCGAGCCACTCCGATGAGGAGGGCATTGAGCCCCTGTCGACAGAGAGTGAGATGAAAGACGTGTCGAGAGCGTCAACGCCATTCCGATACGCTAGTCCCATAGACGATGATGATACCCCGATGCCGGCATTTAGGAGACGAGTGGGTCGAGGGGGGCGGATGATGATCGACCGAAAGTTTGGTAGCCATCGAGAACGACACGAGGCAGATGACGAGGATGATCGATGGAAGTACGACTCGGACGACAACGACGCCAGTTATGACGATGGAGCGGACGGCGGCGACTCGTTTGTCGATCGAACGTCGGCAAGGATGGTATCACGGGCCTTTCTGATTGGCACTAGCCGGCCAGCCGAGAGTGCGTCTGCTGCTGCTCTGCTGGCTGCCCAACGTAAGGCGCAGATCGAGTCAGCTGCAGCGACGGCGGCGGCAGCTGCAGCAGCAGTGGCATCGAGCAAGAGTCCTGCCACGGCGACAACATCCTCTGCTCACCTTCAAGGAGCATGAGCACAATCCGAATCGATCACACACCGTGCCATTTATTCGTCGACACCATTTCCCGGTTATGGCGACGTGGATTTGTTGACGTCGGAGGTAGAACAGAGTTGGACATGCCTTTTTTCCAGCTGGTGCAGCAGGCAATTCAACAGTGCTGCTCCGTGCTGTGATCCAAAAAGGGAATAAAAAGGGACGAACACTCCCTTTTTCTGTACACTTCTTTTGCATCGAGACCAGCGTCTCGTTTTCAAAAGACGAAAACAAAATATTTTGGAGCATGTACCTTTTTCTTTACTCTTTTCTTTCTTTCACTTGCCGGTCTTGAGTTTCTTGTGCTTGCTGCTGCTGCTGCTGCTGCTGCCGCTGTTCTTCGATGATACATGGCCATTGATAATTTTGCGCTTCTGGTCATTTGTCTTGGCAGCAATGAAATCTGTGCACAGGGCAAGGATTTGAAGCAAAATCTCCTTCTCGCCGATGCGAACCTCGACTGCCGTCTTGTACCTCTTAGCCGACACTCCGGCCGGTGGGGCGGTCGGTTGGTTGTCCGCTGTGTCTGACTGCCAAGATGTAGCGTATTCGGACAGTTTCTTAGTGGCGACGGCGGAAAGCAGCGCGGCTTCTTCGATTGTCAAGCTGCTGCTGCTGCTGCTGCTGCTGCTGCCGGTGTTATGATCATCAGGCAGTGCGTTGCACAGACCACGCAAGACCATGTGCAGGTCTCCTGGAATGGCGTCGTCGAGGCTGGCGGTGGGATTAGGCCGAGGAAAGGAGTAGCCATCGTCGAGCACGCCCATTTCCTCGAGCTGTGATTTTCTCCGCTGCCAAGCCTTTGATCTGGCTCTTCTGTCGCCGGCTGTCTTCTCGAGCAGGTCGAGATCAAAGTCGACAACGTCGTACTGCTTGTAGTTGTCGGTCACGTAGCCGTACATGCGCAGCAGTTCGGAGCGAGGCAGAGGGCCATAGTCGTTGAGGCACTCGTCGCCCGCGTTGATAGGCTTGATGGCTTTCATGATCAGGTAGCCGTCGTCCTCCTGGAAAAGACGGGCGTTGTTGCCGTCTGCGTCTGCGTTGAGCATGTCGGCAAAGGGTACGAGGCCTTTAAGAGGGTTATCCTCGTCGTCAGACTGCAGGTCGTCGTCGTCGTCATTTTCATCCTCAGCCTTGTTGAGACTGCTCTGATTGTCCTCCTCGAGGTTGCTGTCATCGCGGTCGATGTCAAAGGCATATGCCATGATCAGCGAGCCGGCATAGTGGCACAGACGCAGCGCCTGTTCTGCGCACTCATCGTCGCTGGCGCCTTGGAAGTTAAAGAACTCTGGGTCTGCCTTCATGGCAGGCCACGCCTTTTCCTTGAAGTCGGCGTCTGCTTGCTCTTTGCCGATCCTCCGGCGGACTGAGCTGGCCTGCAGCTCTGCCAGCTCGTCGTCATTCCAGAACATCAGACTGTCAAAGGCGGCAGGAAGGACTCGGAAGTAGGGATACCACTTAGACTGCTCCTTCTTGAGCAGTTGCTGGACAGTGGTGATGATCAGGGGTAGCCAAGAGTTGGGTTCTGGCAACGGTGCGGAGGCGACATAGGCGGTGGTGGTATTGATTGTGGGGGTGGTGGCCATGAGCACGAGGCTGCGAGGCACGGCAAAGAGCTCTTCATCTTGGGCAATATCTTCAGTAGCAACTGCAAAAGATTAGCAGAATGGCTAGGCCAAGCTCCTCGACCAGGAGGGCCACACACACCGACGCCTCGTCCGGCTCCTTTGTGCCTGAGGTCGGCCAACTCGATCTTGGCGCTGAGCCGAGTACCCGGTGCGTTTCTGAACCAGTGGACGAATTCTTGAGAGCGACGAACAAAGTCGTCTGAGTCAGCAGCAGTCCGGTTGAAGGAGGCCATGGCCAAGTATTGCAGGAGTACTCTGAGTATGGTGAATGAGGCAGAGTTGTGTGTGTGGAGGTCTGGAGAGTACCTTGGGCGACGCCAAGACAACGAACAGCAGCCATACCATATTGGGGTTAGCTGACCCATAAATCAATAGCGAACCAATGGTTCGTGGGGAGAGCACTTGTGCAAAGCACTGTAATACTGAGCCAGAGAAGACTGACTCTGCGACCTGGACGTGGTGCTGGCTACGAAGCTTATCTTTGTGGTGAGAGCAAATACAGAGAGGCGAATGGAAGTGTCGTATCGGTGGCAAACGCGTCCACAACCCAGCAGAATCAGTCCAATTTGGAGGCCATGAACCATTTGCCTCTTCCTCGAGATGCAACAATTGGGCATTTTCCAATCCCGCTGCTGACTGACTCCTTGGGAGATTGCGGCAGTTTTGAGGACTACCCGAAGCGACATGGATGGGCACTCACACTACGAGATAGAGTTTTAGAGTTTCAACATGATCAACGGGTCATCAGCGACGAGACACAGATAGGACAATTCTTGCAGACCTGGCTCTATTTTGGTCTTCTCCGCGAGTTCGGCTTCACAAATGACTTTGTTGTTTTTCAACAAGAGGCCGGACATGAACATGGCACGAGGCTGCTAACGTCTGCATGTCTGTCAGAGTTTGTGCCCGCTAGGGCGCAATTGATGCGAGAGGAGGTCAAGAACATGACTGCGTCCGGTCTTGAGGAGTTTGCCCATCATCTGCAGAAGTGCCTGCAAATGACATGGACAACCCTTCGGTGGCTTGTTGCCTCTGCTGGCGCGTTGCTATCCGCTATCTGCCTGAGTACGGCCACGCTGGCAGAGGCATTGGAGTGTTGGTTGAGGTCAGTTCTGGAAGGAAGATCGATATCCTTGACTGTATCTATTTCCTGGAGGATACAACCTAGGTATGACTTTGGCTTGCCTTTGCTGGCTTTGATGCGGCAAAACGGTTGGTGTCCTCACAGACTTGCCCATCTTGACAGGGACGGCAATGACTCGATCGGACGGCTTTGGTATTTTGCCAACTTGGCACCTCCGTATCGACATCAAGCCCACGATGCATGCTCGTCTGAAGTATGTCAATATCTGCAAGTAGAACCCAACACATATTCCACAGCTCACAGTTCCCGGACGTGCGATTGCGCCTTTAGCGGCCCTGACCTGCAAGTACTTGGTGCAATTGTTGCTGCTGACCGGATTCCTCTAGTCTCTGTGGACAATGGTTCTGTGCAAGTTATTCAGGCATCTGCCGAGGCTTCCTTTGTCGCTATATCTCATGTTTGGGCAGATGGCATGGGAAACCAGACCGATAACAGATTGCCTGCATGTATTCTTGATCAATTGCAGGAGTGTGTCAATGCTGTCATGTGTAAGGAGGAAGCTAACGAATGCAACGTTAACGTCCCCTTCTGGATCGACACCCTTTGCTTACCACGTCGACCGATGGAACTGCGGCGCAAAGGGATCGCAAACATGAGTGAAGCATTCAAAGGGGCATCTGTGGTGCTGGTCATGGATAGCTACCTACGCGATGTGGACTCTACAGCGATATCAGGGATGGAAGCAATTGCTCGCATCGCAGTATCCAATTGGACTCTGCGTCTGTGGACATTTTCTGAAGGTCGGCTTGCCAAACGGACTGCCTTTCAATTCCGGGATCGCGCCATTGAACCACTAGCTCTCGTTTCTGGCGGCGGCGTTGAGGAGCAGCAGCAGCAGATCGACGTCTTTTCTGGCTCACCATCTGATTTCATCATGGTCGATATCTTGAAAATGTATAATGCCACGGCAACCTTGACTGCTGCCATCGACTTGAACAATTTGGCGACATTGCGTCATTCCCTGAAGACAAGGTCGACGAGTTGGCAGCCAGATGAAGCCTTGTGCCTAGGCTACATCCTCGGTCTTGACATGGTCAAGCTTCTCGAGGCTAGAGATAGCGATAAGATGCAGACATTCTGGAGCATCATGGGTCCTGTGCCTCTTGGGATTGCCTTTTCCGACACCAAGACCAAGATACAAGCTCGAGGTTACCGGTGGGCACCTACTTCATTCACAGGAAACCTGGAAGCTGAATCATGGCTCGGACCACCAAGCCTTTCCAACAAGTTTGCCGTGCCTTCTCCGATTGGTTTGGTATCGGAGCTGCCAGCGCTATTCTTCAACGATGAGCACGGCGATCACGATGGCAATTCTCCTCATTTACGGGCCCGTTGTCGACTAGTCCAGCGATTCAGATCACCCATCGAAGTCATGGGCCCTCTCGAATTCAAGCATGAAAACGGGCATTGGTATCATTGCGTTATTGACGACCCCGCATGGCACCAGGAGGCCGCTGGCCCTAGTTTTCTTAATGAGGAATCAAAGTTTGCCATCCTCCTTGCTGACAACTTACCACACCAGCAGCAGCAAGACGCTAGCACAAAGGGACTGCTAATTACATATCAGGATGCTGGTAGTGGTGTTGAGCCGGCCATTTCGGCCACGGTGCATTTCCACGTCATTGTCAATCTTTGCACAGACGTCGAAGACCAATACATGGAGTACCTCAGGTCCCAGGCCGACAAGCTGAAGGCATCTCATGCGGCTCGAATCACCGCCGCCACCGCCGTCGCCGACGCCGCCGCCAATGTGGTTGATGCTGACAGAAAGGCAGTCTTCAACCTGGTCTGGGATTTATGGATCAAACCAAGTGCTATTCATGATGAGGAGCTCCATGCGCTCGCAAGGCGCGTTCATCAGCAGCGCATCATGCAAGACGATGTTGCCGCACTGATGATATATTGCTGTGATTATGTGGCTTGGTTTCTGAGGATGGGCGAGTGGTACAAAATTCGGGATGGGAAGAATATTAAGCAATGGTGCATTGATTGATGAGTATTTAATACAGAGTAGTAAGCAGGTACAGAGTAGTAAGCAAGTACAGAGTAGTAAGCAAGTACAGAGTAGTAAGCAAGTACAGAGTAGTAAGCAAATACAGAGTAGTAAGCAAGTACAGAATAGAAGCAAGTACAGAGCAGTAAGCAGGTAAAGAGTAGAAGCAAGTACAGAGTAGTAAGCAGGTACAGAGTAGAAGCAAGTACAGAGTAGTAAGCAAGTACAGAGTAGTAAGCAAGTACAGAGTAGTAAGCAGGTAAAGAGTAGAAGCAAGTACAGAGTAGTAAGCAGGTACAGAGTAGAAGCAAGTACAGAGTAGTAAGCAAGTACAGAGTAGTAAGCAAGTACAGAGTAGTAAGCAGGTAAAGAGTAGAAGCAAGTACAGAGTAGTAAGCAGGTACAGAGTAGAAGCAAGTACAGAGTAGTAAGCACATAGTACAGTGGTAAGCACAGAGTAATTATAATTACCGTTGTCCAAAATTCTTCTTGGGTCGCCAAGGCGCGACCAAAACGGCGCGCTGATTGGACGTGACATTATTTGAAAAGACACGACATTGTCATACTTGTTGCACATTTGGGCTCATCACCTGTTCGTTCTTCGTGCCATTTATAAAAACATTCACAGAACTAATAAGCGAATGAATAAAGTAAACAAATCAAAAAATAGGCGCTGATATGAATGCAAGCACAGATCGCGACAGTCTGTCTCCATAATAAATAAAAATGATCGCACTTGGCCTCGAAGGCTCAGCCAACAAACTGGGTGTCGGCATCATCGAGCACGCGGCCTCAGGCGGGCCAGCCAAAGTGCTCTCAAACCTACGAGACACGTACGTGTCACCACCAGGCGAGGGCTTCCTGCCCAAAGACACAGCGCTGCACCACCGGCAACATGTGACACGACTGGTGCAGCAAGCGCTGGCCGAAGCCAAGGTCAGCGCAGCTGAGATCGACTGCATCTGCTACACGAAGGGGCCCGGCATGGGCGCGCCGCTGCAATCGGTGGCGGTGGCGGCGCGCACGCTGGCGCTGCTCTGGACCAAGCCGCTGGTCGGCGTGAACCACTGCGTCGGGCACATCGAGATGGGGCGGGAGATCACGGGCGCGGCCAACCCGGTGGTGCTATATGTGTCTGGCGGCAACACGCAGGTGATCGCGTACAGCTCGCAACGGTACCGCATCTTCGGCGAAACGCTGGACATCGCCGTGGGCAACTGCCTGGACCGGTTCGCGCGCACGCTGGGCATCAGCAACGATCCCGCGCCGGGCTACAACATCGAGCAGCTGGCAAAGCACGGTGGCGGCGTGCTCGTCGACCTGCCATACGCCGTCAAGGGCATGGACTGCAGCTTCAGCGGCATCCTGGCGCGCGTGGACGAGTACGCGGCACAGATGCAGGCTGGCAAGCTCGTGTGGCCGGTTGTCGAGGGGGGGGTGACGACGACGACGACGACGACGACGACGACGACGACGAAAGTGACGGCGGCGGATCTGTGCTTCGCGCTGCAGGAGACCGTCTTTGCAATGCTGGTGGAGATCACGGAGCGGGCGATGGCGCATGTGGGCAGTGGGCAGGTGCTGATCGTGGGCGGGGTGGGGTGCAATGAGCGCTTACAGGAGATGATGGGCGCGATGGCGCGCGACCGTGGTGGCAGCGTGTATGCGACCGACGAGCGGTTTTGCATTGACAATGGCATCATGATTGCCCATGCCGGACTGCTAGATTACCGGTTTAGGGAGAGGAAAAATAAGGCGGTGAAAGGGGGGATGAATGATGCCATCGGCGTCGACAGGAGTACGTGTACGCAGCGCTATAGGACGGATGACGTGTGGGTGCGGTGGAGGGATGATTGATTGATTGATTGATTGATTGATTGATTGATTGATTGATTGATTGATTGATTGATTGATTGATTGATTGATTGATGATTGATTGATGATTGATTGATTGATTAATGATGCTTAAGAGGAAAATGATAAAATAAAAAGTACTTGGGGGGAATGGAATACATTGGCTGCCCGTTCTATGATGCGTGAAAACTGTGTGGCCAGGCGGTGCTGCAAATCCCGCTTCTTCTACCAGGCTAGATGCAGTGCGAAGCAACCAGCGTCGGGTCGTCATCGTCATCGTCATTGTCATCGTTGCCGTCGTCGTCGTCTTCATCTCTGCCATCATCAACAAACACTGTACTACATTCCATCATGCACTAGATGAGGTGGTCTTGGCTCGCTGTTTCGGCACGGGCTTGAAGCTGATCGTCGTCACGTACTACACATCACACCACAGTCAGCAGCATTCTCAGGGCCAGCGACACGACTGACCTTCTTCTTGTAGCGCGTGGTGACGCTGGTGGCCAGCACGCCATTCTTCACACTGCTGGTCATCAGGTGGTTGAGGACGGTGTGGTTGGGCAGGGTGAGGACGGAATTGTCGTCCTTGACCGGGGTGTAGCCGTTGAGCAGGCTCTTATTGAGGAACATGGGCAGGCCTGGCGGGGCGGGCATGTCTTGGATGACACGTGCGGCATTGTGGTAGCGCGGATCGTCTTCGGCTAGGTCCATGTCGATGAGCGACTGTGGCACAAGCTGGCGGAAGTCGCCCGGCAGCACCTCCTCGACGATGGCTTCGGCTGCTGCTTTGTTGACCTGGTCGCCATCGTCGGTCTGTTCTTCCTGCGCGCCCTCCTGAGCCGGCTTGGCCGCGGTCGAGTCCTTGAGGTCGGCCGGGGCCGCTCGGCTCTCCCGTCGGGATTTGTTGATGTCTTCGGTCGAGATCTCGATGTAGTTGACGAGGAAGTTGTTGAAGTCGACAGCAGTGGGCATGTCGCCGTTGGGCGTCATCTTGTCGTCGACAATGAACATGACGTGGTGTGTGCCCGCGGGCAGGTTGATGGTGGCTGCAAAGCCGCTGCCGTCTTTCCTGTGGTCACGGTCAGTGCGATCGACACGACAATGAGTGGCAAGCGGGCCGAGAAGGCGGCGGCGGCAGCGGCGGCACGGGAGCATGCAGATTCTGCCTTCCGGCAAGGAGACGGCCAGACTTACTTGCGGTGCATTCTGTACTTCTTTTCCCAGTTGGCGAAGGTGCCGGTGACGTAGACTCGAGTGCCGGCCTTGTTCCATTCGATCGTTGTCGGCACCGTCTCTGCAGCCGGATCAACGGGCGGCAGCTCGTCGCCAATGTCGTCTTCGTCCTGGGTGCCTGTGCTCAGCATCGAGCTCTTGCGGCCCATTGGCGGCTCTGTATCCGAAAGGGCATCGCTGCTAGCCAAGAACTCGAGATCGAGCCCAGCCTTGTCTCCCTTGTCGATGGGGGGGAGCGTGGGAGAGTCAGGCACTGGGCCGGCGTCGGCTATAGGTAGCGGGAGACGGGGAGGACGATGCTCTGCGGGCGGCACATATCGTCTCACGCCATCATCATCGTCGTCGTCGTCATCATTTTCCTCATTGTTGTCGTCGCCAAGAGGCACGTCCTTGTTGAATTCGTGGTCCGGCAGCTTGCCTGGGCCGGGCTCGGCCAAGGCACTGGGGGCCTTGCCATTGTAGACGCTGTCATAGGCCTTGTCCGCCGTGGCCGCTGCCTTGCTGTGAGACCGGGGAGTGGGCACATTGACTGGTCCAGAGGCGCTCCTGGCGGCCGCGCCGTCTCGCGGAGACAGAGGCTCGACATGCCGCTCATGGCCAGACGGTGAGCGGCCGATCTGCCTGCGGACCGCGTGGTCTGAGGGCGAGGAGTCGAGTGTTTTCTGCAGGGACGAGGGGTCGAGATGGATGGGAGTCGCTGCCAGGGCCGTGGCACTCTCGGCACTGGTTGTTGCCCGCACCGGCGTTGCTCGCCCGCGGACGCTGTGCGAGGGATGGACGGTCCGGTGGCCGGAGCCTCTGACTTTGTCCTTGTCCTTGTCCTTTTCTTTGTCTTTGTCGGCCGAGACGCCGGCTTTGGAGCCAAGGGCCTTCTTGTCTTCGGAGGAATGATGCTGACCCATTACCACCGCCAACAGCAGGTCGGGCGGCGGGGCGGCGGGGACAGCGAGGACAGCGAGGACAGCGAGGAAAGCGAGTGACAGCGAGTGACAGAGAAAAGGGGAGGCAGGGAATTGGAAGTGGAAGTGGAAGTGGAGAGCAGCAGTCGGTCAAGAGGTCGGTCAAGAGGTCGTCGGTCAAGAGGTCAGTCAAGAGGTCAGTCAAGAGGTCAGTCAAGACCATCCACGACCCTTTGTCCCCGCGTTACTGGCTCAAGATTGACGGTATTATTAGTTCAGAAGCAGAGGCAGGCGACCAGTTGCTGTATTAGCCGGTATTATTCCTACTAATTACTGTACACAAGCCCATATGGGCGCTGCTAGCCGGGATCCAGTTAAGCGGGGGCGCCCAACCAGCCTAATAACCAGCCCAAGCGGAAAGGCTCGAGAAAGAGGACTCCAGGGACCAGGAACCCCCCGGGGCTCTAATTATTGTAAGCTAATTATTAATTAATAGGCCGCTGCCGAGGTTCTCTCTTCCCTAGTTAAGAGCTTCCGCTCTCTTATTAATATTACCAGTACTGTTGGACACACTGCCGGCTGAAGGATCTCTCTGTAGGCTCCGACATGATAATTACACACTGATGCAAATAAAGTCAATGAACTGTTGATGGACTGTTGATGGACTGTTGATGGACTGTTGATGGACTGTTGATGAACTGTTGATGGACTGTTGATGAACTGTTGATGAACTGTTGATGAACTGTTGATGAACTGTTGATGAGCTGTTGATGAGCTGTTGATGAGCTGTTGATGAGCTGTTGATGGACTCTTAGCAGCCGAGTGGTGACCATGGGACTTCTGGCCAGCGTCGGCCTCTTCGGCTTGGCCGTGTTCGAATTCATTTTCTACCTGCTGTCCATCCTTTTTTGGTCGATTGTGTACATTCTACTCGGCATTGCCAGTCCCTTCATCTACGTCGGCGGTCTGAGCATCAAGACCGTCCTCCTGCCGCTCCGCTTTCTGGCACAGTTTGAGGTGAGTCAGACAGAGCAGGCGCAGGCTCAGGCTAGGCCTACTGACTAACCGCACCTTCAGGCACTGTGGTACTTCCTCGGCGTCGCAGCCCTGACTGGCATCCTTTTCGCCGCCGCCTGCCATCTTGCCCTGCGCACCTTTGTCTGGCTCCTCGTTCTCGACGCCCAGCCGCCGTCGGCATGGGCGCCAGTCCCCGCGACTGGCCATGACGCCATCTCCTACCGCGCCGCGCGGCTGGCCAAGAAGAGGCAGGGGGAGCTAGAGCAATACAAAGAACAAGCCAGACTAGGGCTGCTGGTCACCAGCTTGCCCGTGATCAAATCGCCGCCGCCGGCCTCGGCCTATAGTGCAATCAGTCCCGGCACCAAGAGCCGGTCGCTGACTCGAGAGACCATCCTCGAGGCCAGTAATGAAGATGACTCGGACTGGTGAGTGACTGGTGGGCGACTGGTGGGCGACTGGTGGGCGACTGGTGAGCGACTGATGAGCGACTGGTGAGCGACTGGTGAGCTCAGCGACCGAGAGAGGCCAAGCCGGACTTGGCTAGGGCATTGCTGAAGAGTTCCTTGCACCGGATGCGGCTGCCCAGCTTGGCACACAGCAGGAAGGCGCCGCTGAGCTTGCGGTGCAGGCTGTACGTCTCCTCGGGCGGCGGTGCCAGCCGCTCACGCACCATGACCGGAATCAGGGCTCGCACACGGTCGGTGATGGTCTGGTCGCGGAAGTCGTATTCGTCTGGCGCATCTTGCATGAACGGCTCAGCCAGGGTCAGCACCGAGTCGACATGGGCGTTAAGCATGGCCTTAGATTCATAGCCGGTTAGGTAGCCCAGGCCAATCGAGTGCTGTTCACACGCCTTACGGTCCTTGCGTGATGCCGCATCCAGCACCTGCACGTACAGCTTGATGAAGTGGTCGTCAAACTGTCGTGAAGCACCAAAGTCCAGCAGCTCCAGCTTCTGCGTGGCCTCGTTGTACAGGAAGTTGGTCCAGTTGGGGTCGGTCTGCATGTAGTGAAACTCGACAATCTCGCGTAGGCACAGGCGCAGGATCTGCGTGCCAATCCAGTCCTTCTGGGCTTGCGTGAAGTCCTGGATCTTGGTCACCGCGGTGCCATGCATCAGCTCCATCGTCAACACCTGTGGGCCCGAGGCCTGGTCGATGATCTCAGGCACGGTAAAGACGTCGGGCTCGTCCGCGAGCAGGGCGCTAAATTTCTTGGCAGCCTGTGCCTCACGCACATAATCACATTCCCAGCCCAGCTCGGTGCGGGCGTTGGCGATGGTCTTGTCGAGGTAGAGGCCGTTGGGCAGCAGCCGCGACGCCGTCAGTAGCAGCGACAGATTGTTGAGATCCGACGAAATCGAGTCGGCCACGCCCGGGTACTGCACCTTGACGGCCACCTGCCGGCCGTCTTTTAGCACGGCGGCGTGCACCTGGCCAATAGACGCGGCTGCAATCGGCTTGTCGCCCATGTCGGCAAACAGATCGCTCCAGTTGGGTCCTAGATTGGCTGCAATCACCCTGTCGCGCTGTGACACCGGCATGTAGTCTGCAGAGTCCTGTACCCGCTGTAGCACGTCGTGGATGGGCTTGGGCAGTATCTTGGAATCCTGGAAGCTCATCATCTGGCCCAGCTTCAGCGCGGCGCCTCTCATCTTCGACAGCTTGGCCACCAGGCGCTCCGTGTTGGCAGGGCTGAGGATCAGCGAGCCATTCGGCCCGCCGGACCGGCTGATGCTCTCGCTCACTGCTCCAAATGCCATTGTGGCTGCGAGGCCGCCATATTCGAACAGCCGGCCCAGTCGTGACGACGGCACTGCCGACTCTCGCATTTGATAGGGACGCGACTGTTCACAAACGCTCTACTGCTGTCAGCTGATCAGCCTCAGACATGAACGTGGCGCGAGCAAGCATCTTACCGCCTGGCCTTGAACGTCCTTGGCCACGTCAGCGACCAGCTTCTTGGCCTCGTCCGTTTCCGCTTGAGAGCTCGGCTGTCGAGCCGGGCCCGCAGCATGGAAGGACCGCGTCTGAACTGGGCCAGGCCCAACTCTGGCCTTGGTGCTGGAAGTCTTCAGCATCTTGGCCACACGCGGACTGGAGAAAATCTGGGCCAGCTGCTTTTCAGAAGGTCCACCTTTTGCCGTGCCATGGCCTGCATCTTGACGCCCTGAGTAGTAGACATCAGCGTTGAGGCCGCGCGAGATGTTGGAGTCTCCTCCCTGGACGTCACTGTCCCGATTGGGCACCCTGACACGCGGCAGTGCTGACACCACAGACGACACCGAGTTGGGCGGCTGGTAGAAGACATCGCGCTCCTGCTCCACCCGGCCCGAGAACTCAGGGCCAGGCTCTTGGCCGGGGGGATCCGCTGTTTGAGCCGGGATTTGGTCTTGGTGCGAGATCGTTCCTTCGGGCTGCGCGTATCTGTACGTGTCCTCCTGCACCGGCGTGAAGCTCTCGGCGGAGCCAGAATCGCCTGTGGCATTGTCGGTGGGCCGCGTGTAGAAATAGTCCTGGTCCAGTGTCTCGGTGCTTGCTGCGGCTGTGTTTGGGCCCCGTGACGAGGCCGCGGCTTGGGATGGCCGGGAAACAGACTGGCTGAAGTTCTGTGCGGCGGCCACGAGGGGAATGGGGCCTTGCGCTCGTAGAGCTTTGAAGACGGACGAAGTTTTCGTATACAGGTCAACCTGATGCAGTCGGATGGCCAAGTGGCGCGTGGCGATGCTGCGGAGCGGCTGAATGAGGGCCACAGCGTCGAGGATCCTCTTGCCAGCCATGGCGTTGTTGTTGTTGTTGTTGTTGTTGTTGTTGTTGCTGCTGCCGCTGCTTCTGCCGTCGCTACCGACCCATCATACAACGGAGAACCGGAGGTAAGTTAAAGTAAAAACAGTCGTGACGTGAACTCAGCTGATCCCTGCCCGGAACACACCACAGACGACAGCCTAATTAATCCGCACACGGAAAAAGGCCCATCATGTAAGAGTAATAATAGTGAAATATTTCTGCGCTTATCGGTTATCGCGGCACCACTAACTACTGTAACTATGTAGTTAGCTAATTACAGTAGAACTAATTACTTCTGAGCACCCGTAGATCTATACTATTATTATACTGTATGTCGTAGACAGCGCTTGAGCAGAGACACACAAGACTGCTTTGCTGGTCCCATAATCATGACACTCGTCGGGGCAGCCACTGTTAAGACCATGATGACCTAATCAGATGAACAACGAGCACGGCGAGGACAGCGAGCGCGTTCGCGCACGCATCCAGGAGCTCGAATGTCAACTCGAGTTCTTGAAGGATGCTGGCCAGAAATCAACGACAACGGCAACGACAACGGCGACGACAACGGCGACGACAACGACGACGACGACGACACCGGCGACAGTGACAGCGGCGGCCGTCTCGCTGCCCATCTCGCCGTCTCTGACCCACATGCTCCTGCTCTCCGACAGCGCCCTACCCATCGGCAGCTTCGCCTACAGCTCTGGGCTGGAATCCTTTCTCATGCATGAGAAGCACAAGACGACGACGACGATGACGACGACGACGGCAACGACAACTTCTTCAAACACCATCAGCCTGTTCAAAGACAAATTCCTGCCGCTCTCGATCGACTCGTTCTGCCACACCACCGTCCCTTACGTGCTTTCGGCCTTCCGTGACCCGCTGGGCCTCGAGGACCTCGACAACGACCTGGACGCGTCGACGCCGTGCGCCGTCGCCCGCCGCGCCAGCATCTCGCAGGGCCGCGCGCTGCTCACCGTCTGGAGTAAGGCGTATTCCTCGAGCGCGCGCCGCGACAGAGACGCTCTTGACAACAGCAACGACGACAATGCCGATGCCGATGCCGATGCCGATGCCGATGCCGATGCTAATGCTAATGCTAATGCCGCTGCCAATGCCGCTGCCGCTGCCGCTGCCCTGGCGCTCGACAGATTCGCGCACGCCCTCAAACTTGCCGCCATCTCGTCGCCCGGCGTATTGTCAGTCAACGGCCACTTGGCCCCGCTGTGGGGCTGCATGTGCAAGGCGCTGGGCCTGCGTCTGCAGGAAACGGCGTATCTGTTCGTGTTCAATCATGCCAAGGCCGTCATTTCAGCCGCCGTGCGCGCCAGCGTCATGGGTCCGTACATGGCCCAGAGTATCCTGGCTAGTGGCCACTTGGAGCGCTCCATCTGCCACACTCTGGAGCGCGTGTGGTTTGTGAGGCCCGACGAGGCCGGCCAGGTGGTGCCGTTGATGGATCTGTGGCTTGGGAGGCATGAGATGTTGTATAGTCGGATTTTCAATTCCTGAAGGCAATAAATGATGATGACGATGATGACGATGATGATACATTTCTATACCAAGGTGGGTATCAAAGTGTATGTGACGTGCATGTAAGTAAGCTCTGTCAAGAGACCACGCAATCCACTCTGCTCCTCTTCCGACATCAGGCCGCAACATCATCAATCGTCCCGATCCTCTCCTCGATGCCCTCAAGCGGCTTCTTGCCCTTTCTGTTGAATTTGG
Organism: Chaetothyriales sp. CBS 134916; assembly: GCA_003709845.1. Classification (NCBI taxonomy): domain Eukaryota; kingdom Fungi; phylum Ascomycota; class Eurotiomycetes; order Chaetothyriales; family Domatiomycetaceae; genus Domatiomyces; species Domatiomyces globalis. The sequence continues at coordinate 136,087 of QQXO01000010.1, read as the reverse complement.
CCCTGCTGGCCACATCCTTCGTCCCCTTCCTGACTTGCCGACTTTTGCGCTGCTGCTTCGGTCTGGCCGTCTCGAGAACTGAGGATGCAAGCGCCTGGATGCCCCTGACCGCTGGTTCGTCGTCCTCGTCGTCTTCATCCCCCATGCCCTCGCCTGCAGTCTCGCCTGCACCACCATCAACCTCAATGCTTGGCATGGGCTGGTCAGCCCGATCGGCGTCGTCAAGCCCTTCGCCATTCTGCTGAGCCTTCTTCTCCTCATACTGCTTCCTCAGCTTTTCCTCTTCCGCCTGCATTTCGCGCACCAGCTGTTCGGGATCCTTCAGCTCGCCCATCTCGCTCCCCTTGATCAACTCGGCCACATCAACGGCTTCGCGCTGCCTCGTGTTCTCGATCACGCGGCCATGGTTCTTCCTCTCCTCTCTGACAAACTTGTCCTTGATCTCCTTGCGCGTCTTGCCGTGGAACAACATGTTGGCAATCATCTCGAAATCGGTGCCAAACATTCGCAGGCCCTTGTAGAACAGCTCCGTGCTCTCGTCGTCCCATCTAGCCACTTTGGCCCCCAGCTTGCCAGCCTTTTTGCCGATCCTATTCTGGTTGACGTAGCGGTATATCGGCTCATCGGCTTTGGCCGCCTGCGCGCCTTCTTCAGCGCGCTGTTCGTGGTTGTCGTGGAAGCTAACTTCGCGCGCGCCTTCGACAAAGACGATCTGGTTGTTGACAATCGTCATCATGGTCTCCTGAGGCTCGGCACCGAGGCTTGTGGCCTGCTTCTGCTGCTCATTCTCCTTGGCACGCTTGTTCAGTGCCGCCTGCCGATTGTTTGCAGCGTGATCCTGCCACCGCTCTTTGATCTCAGCCCACTCCAACTCTAGTCTCTTGCCCGTCTCGGAACGCTTGCCCAGGCCACTGTCTCTGGTCAAGTCGGCCATCTGAACACTGTCGGCGTCGATCTCGAAGTCTTCTGGGTCTTCCGGCCCACGTCCTCGGCCATGCTCTTGTCGGCCGCGCCGTTCAGACCCGCCATCGACCACGGCAGCGGCAAGTGCGCCCATGCGAGTCGACGACCGCCACTCTCCACCATCTCCCTCGTCTTCTGCAGCCCCGGGAAGGGCAGATGAGTGCTGTCGCGAACGGGACCGCAGCCGACGGTCTGTATCGCGGTCGATCGAGTGTGAGAGCTCGCTGACGGCCGAGGCGCGCGTTCGGGACCGCTGCAGAAGATCCCGGATCTCTGCAGTCGCACGCTGGCTCTCGGCCGAAACTGACACTCTCCTTCTCTTGCTGCCGTTTGCAATTGCACCCTCCATCACCTCGTCCGGATTCGGAGCCGACACACCGGCGTCGGCATCCACTCTTCGACCATCTTCAACCGCTCTTCGCTTTGTCCCTACACGAGACTGCCGCTCCTCAACCACGACCGGGGCCGCACTCTGACTATGTTCGCGGCTTGCGATCTGCACCACTTGTTCACTTGGCTCAGGCTCTGGACTTGGCTGCTCGACGCTTGTGGCTGGTGGCGTGGGCAGTCGTTTCTGGACAGCAGCGCGCTCCTGCTGTGGGCTATTCGAGACGCTTAGCCCGGCAGCATCAGCGGCGGCGGCAGCGGCGGCGGCGGCGGCGGCGGCGGCATCAGCAGCAGCATCAGCAGCATCAGCAGCATCAGCAGCATCAGCAGCATCAGCAGCAGTATCAGCAGCAGCAGCAGCATCAGCAGCAGCAGCAGTAACAGCAGCAGTAACAGTAGTAGCAGGTGGAGCGGCTAGAGCGTGACGCTGGATATTGCGGCGCGGGCCTGCTCGGGGTGTGATCTTCTGGCCGGGCTTGCGCACAACAGATGCAAAGGTCGACATTGTGGGCGAGCGCGGGGTCTCCAAGAGCCTCACTCTTCTATCTCCAGTGGGCGCTGCGGCTGTTTACTCGCTCATCATAGCCTGCATCGTCGATCGCTCCTTCTCCTCTTCTCATCAAGCCTTCCCTAGTCGTGCGCGTGGGTCAGTCAACTAGGCAACTGCATCTGCGGCAACTGCGCGACCCCGCCCGGCGCCTTCCTTCCCTCTGCCGCCTGGGGACTAGACGACCAAGACAATTGGCGCTTAACTATATTGAGACTAGCGCGCCAAGCACCATTCTCGGGGCCATCTATCTTTGATTTCTTGCCTCCCCTCTCCTCTAGCGCTTCTGCAAGGCTCAACATCCCTTGTTATCCCTTCTCTCGCGCTTCAGCCCCGTCCCCATAGCCACTGGGCCCCTGGGCCTCTGCACTGATGACGGCCGTAGAGTCCCGCCACCTTTCTCTCAACCAGCCGTCCGCCGTCAAGATGGATGAGAGAAAGCGTCCAATATCGCATGAAAATGATCTGGGTCCTCCTCTGAAGAAGCAGGCCACGGCACCAAATGGGGCCTCCAAGCCTCATCCCGACGATGCAATGCCCTGGAAGGATGATCTCGAAGTAAGTTCGGCCACCCTGTCGCTCCCCTGGCCACCGGCTGACAGCTTTCTCTTGGTAGCGATTCCAAAAAGACGCCATCCATCGTCAGATGCTGGAGTACAAGCGTGAAAAGAACACTCTGGAGAGCCAGCTGAAAGAGATGCGGAAAAAGGCCCGATATCACGATGGCCATTTGCGGGCCATTGATGCCTGGTTCAAACAGCTCATTGATGAAGTCAAGACCATGGCCGGCAGCGATAATGACGACAGCTTGCAGCTCCAGTCCTTGCCCTCATCGTTGCTTTTTGCTGACCAGTCGACTTTTGAGGAGCATCTCTCGGCGCGGTCGAGCGAAATCAAAACAATCATCTCTCGCCTCTTTGGCCGGACCCACTCGTTCACGCCCGAGGTGGTTGAGTTGCAGAAGCGCATATCGCAACTACTAGCGGCCGAGAAGGCGCATGCTGCCAAGCTCGAGCAGTCGCAAAAGGAACATGATGAGCTGGAAGAACGGCTGGAAAATGCGACAATGAGATACATCTCAGCCGAAAAGAAGATTGACCGAGCCAAGAGCACGACGGTCGCCAAGCTCGAAAAGCAGGCTCTCCTGGGTGCGACTAAACGTGAAGCCGACGACACTCTTTCGGTCAAGAAAGAGGAGTCATCCGTCAATGGGGCCACCGATCACTCAGACGAGCTGGCCGAGATGGAAATGCAGTTTAACAAGGTCTCGGCCGCGTCCGAGAAGCAGAAACAGCACATGGAGATTCTGCAAGAAGAGAACGCTAAGCTGCAGTCGCATATCACCAGTTTGCAGTCTAAATCGACTACCCCGACCGAGGATGACTATGCCAAGACCGACCTCTTCAAGCGATTGAAGCTTCAGTACGAAGACGTGGTCAAGCGACTCAACGATCTCGAGGCAAGGAACTTGCAGCTGAAGAAGGAAAACCAAAATTTCCTTTCTGAGAGGACAGTGTACGCCAATCAACTCGAGGCCGAAACCAGAGCAACGATTGCCGAGAAGGATCAAGCCATCGCACAGGCAGAAAACAATCTCGCGAGGATCCGCGCCGAGCGCGACGAGCACATGGCAAAGCGTGACATTCTGCAGAAGACGCTCGACAGCGACAAAAACACGCTCAAGAAGATTCAGGAGCAGTGTGCAGCCCTGGAGGAGCGCGCAAAGGCGCTCGAGCAGGAGAACCAGCGGCTGTCAGAACAGAACGGTGCCTCATTCGATACCTCGGACCTCGACACCGTCGCTACAGACGAACTTCATACCCGCTATCACGAGCTTGATCGGAGATACGGTCTGCTAAACGGCGAGTTAACTTCGATGCAATCTGCCTATCAGAAGATGTCCAAGTTGGCCGGTACCAAGGTTGCAGAGTTCGCCGCGTTGGAGGAGAAGCTCCAACGGCTGAGTGCCGAAAAGCAGAAGGCTGATCAGAAGTACTTTGCCACCATGAAGAGCAAGGAAACCCGTGAAGGAGAAGTGCGAATGCTCAAGTTGCAAGCGAATAAGTCCTCCGAGGTGGTCACTGCTTTGCGCGAATCGGAAGCCGCCGCTCGAGCCTTGGTGGTGAATTGCGACAGGCAGCTGGCTGAGGCCAAGGAGGCACTGACAAGCAAGATGAATGAGCTGCGAGCCGCTCGGCTGGAAAAGCAGACCAAGGAACTCGAACTCTCCCGTCTCGGTGGCCAAGTCAACGAGCTCAAGCTGCTGTTGGCCAACAAAGATTCGCACCTGGCCACCGCGACCTCTTCATGCCGAGCTGCCGAAACAGAAGTGGCAGAATTGCAGGCTACGCTCAAGGACACTCGAAGATCACTCGAGAGCTGGAAATCCAAGTCTGGGCAGTCCGAGATGCACGAATCGCTGCGCCAATTGGCATACTGCAACATTTGCAAGAAAAATCTCAAAGACACCGTCATCAAGACATGTGGCCACACCTTCTGCCACGACTGTGTTGATGAGCGACTCACGAGCCGGAGTCGGAAATGCCCCAATTGCGGCAAGAGCTTTGGTGCCAATGATCACATGAAGATCACGCTCTGATCTTCTGCTTTTCATGTACATTATCACTTCTTTGCGCCACTGTACCAAGGGAGAGGCTGAAAGAAAATAGCCAAATGGTGCCAGCCGACGCCCGGTGCCGGTGTGACTCGATGCCACCCCGCCGTTACTGTCATCAGCATCTTGCACCCGTCGTCCGCATCCTGGTGATTGGGTGCTGTCTGTGGCATAGACGTGTGTGGATGTGAACATTTCCAAAAGGTCTATGATGAGGACAGAGCTCGAGACCACGGCTGAAAAGAGCTAGAAGAATCGGCGCCAGTCATTATTATTGCTCCCTGGGTCGAATCAAAGATGACTCGAGTAAATTCATCTCACATTTAATAATATCTTCGTTGCACAACCTTCCCCGCACATTCGAGCCAATTTCTGATCCTGCTCAAGCCGCGATTGCAGTCTTGGCTGCTCTCGCCTGAAGATATGCGGTGCGATGCTCATTGACGTCGGTCTCTTGTCCTCGGTTGAGCGGCGTCCACTTGGGTTCGTCCTTGAACAGACGCACTGCCTTGATATACTGTTGTCGCATGTCTCCTGTCAGCATTTATCTTCTTCTCCGCTCCGCCCACCCACATGCAAATAAAAGACTCACATTATTCTCATCAGTCGTGAAGCGGTGGTAGATCCCCGCCGGCAGAATAATCAGGTCGTCCTTCTCAAGTCGGATGCGCACCCAGTCGTCGCCTTCACTGCGCACATCAAAATACCCAGCCCCGTCTCTGATGTACCGGATCTCCTCGTCCTCGTGCAGGTGCTCGTTGAAGAAACTCTTCACCTTGTCCTCGTACACTGCGCCCATCGCTGCTGGTGACACTGTGATCTCATCGCGATTCTTGTAGTCACGCTCTTTTGCCAGCACGTCGACCGTTGACTCGTCGGGGTGGTGGGAGTGCAGCACTCCCAGCCTCGCCAGGTATGATGGATCCACTGGCTTGCCCGAGTCGTGGGTCGCACGTTGGTCGAGCGCCGAGTTGTCGAACCAGTAGGCCTTCATTTTTTCAATCTAGTAACAGACCCTCTTCCGATCTACAACAGCTAGCTATTTAGACAGTGTGCAAAGCGGACAGTATAGAGCGTCGTCAGAATAAAGTACGACGAAAGTTGGAACCGCTTTTCATTCCATCCCCTCCCTCGTGCTTCAGTCTCTCGCTCAAAAGACTCGCCTAAGAATGGCGCAATGTGGGCCTAATGTTTTGCAACCAACTGAAGGCCGTGGAACCCTTTTTCGCTGGCTCACCATAAGCCCATTCTTTGCACGTGCTCCGCTAGGCACGCCCCTATTAGTCATCCACCCACCTGGCTCTTAAGTTACATGCCTTCCCGTACCGTACTACCGTACCGTACTACCGTACCATAAGCAAGGCATAGTTCTCCACTGGCTAATAAGTGGCATCATGGCTACTTTGCCAGAGTCTTCTGTCACAGTCATGGCAACTTAGTTAAGTTAGCGGAAACCTCTAAGAGCTCCAGTGCCATAGTTCAAACATCATAGCCTCGTCGGCTTTTGAGCCTGGTCCGTACCATGTAACGCCATCGCCATTATTGCCATCGCCATTGCCATCGCCATCGCCATCGCCATCGACCTGAGGATTATCAATCCGCTGGCTACCTATGTTTCGCTCTCAACACCAAGATGAGCTACACTCCATAGTCACCTCCTTGCTGCCCGAGGCCCGCAACCCCAACTACAGACCCTTCAATGCAGTCAACGACAACAACCTCGATGCCGACCTTTACCTTGACCCAGAGGACACCCAAACGCTCTCCCACAATGCCATAAGTCCGCTCCAGAGTTACCCAGTCTCACACTCCCAGGCACGGCCCAGCCTTGGCCTGTCTCTGCCCCTAACCACCAACCCACCATCGCCCTCAAATCCGCCTACTCCCAAAGTCTGGCTCATCTTTGGCGCCACCGGCCACATGGGCCGGTCCATCTGCAAAGCCGCAATCGAACATAACGACAGTGTCTGCTGCGTCGGCCAGGCCAACAGCGACACCACTGCCACCATGACCAACTGGTATCCCAATTGCCCTGAACGCTACACCGGCTTGCTGTGCGACGTTCGCATCCGCAGCACTGTCCAGACCGCCGTCCAGGGTTGCATCGACGCCTTTGGCCGCCTCGACATCGTTGCCAACTGCAGCGGCTACGGCATAATTGGCGCCTGCGAAGACCAGGACGAGTTCGAGATCAACAACCAGTTTGAGACCAACTTCATGGGCACTCTCAACATCATTCAGCTAACCCTGCCCTACTTTCGACAGCGCCGCTGGGGCCGCTACCTAATCTTCAGTTCTACAAGCGGCGCCCTCGGCGTACCCGGCCTCGGCCCCTATTGTGCCACCAAGTACGCGGTCGAAGGCCTGGTCGAGAGCATGCTGTACGAGGTCGAGCGGTGGGGGATCAAGTGCACCCTGCTCGAGCCGGGCCATATGCGGCGCGATGATGTACATGGCAATATTCAGAGTCCGGATTTGGGCAACCTTGATCATGCCTATACCACAGCTACTACCAATGCTACTCCTTCTGGTGCGGATGCGACACAATCAGCCCAATCCGGCGATCCTCATCTCCCACTCTTTGGCCACTTCCGGATCACCCACCCTTCACCCCCCTACCAAACCATCGACAGCCCTGCCAACCACGCCCGTCGCATCCTCCAGTGGATCGGCTCGCAGCAGCCCACGTCAGTCAGCAGAACCGCCGAATTGTCCTGGCAGCTGGCTCATTGCCAGTTTCCTCCGCTACGCCTGCTGCTTGGCTTCTATGCTGTTGATAGCGTGCGCGACCGACTGAAGAGTGTGATGGAGGAAATCGAGGACTGGAAGTATTTGCATTTCCCTGTTGTAGGCTGGGATGGAGATGATGATGATAATGATAATGACGGGGACGGGGACGGGGACGGGGATGAGGACAGGGATGGGGACGGGGATGGGGACGGGGATAGTGTGGGGGATGACGAATGGGATAGAGAGGGTGATGGCGTTGACGGTGATTCCTATCACGAAAAGAAATCCCAGGTGGCACAAGATGAGGATAAGCCCGAAGATGAGGATCTGCAGGAGGAAGAGCAAGAGGCCTACATCGACATGGAATTGCTGTAGCTAAGTAAACTTGCCATTCCTCTCCCATTGAGCATCATGGACAAAGCACCAAAAGATGGAAGCGTAGTGACAAACCTAAATGTTTATCAGTCGAAATTGATAATCAATCTTGTCCCTTTATTCCTTCTCCGCTTACCTGCCCAGATCTCTCTCCTGTTGATCGATCAACGATTCCCTCTTCGATGTCGACTTACCCGCAAACAATCGTGTAGAGTACCAGTACTTGCATAGCCGTTCACGTGCCTCGAGCTGCAGCCAGGTGAACTCATTAATGCACTAAAAAGAGTTTATTAACTTCAAGCATTAAATTGTGTCTTGTCTAAAGCTGACTATCTCAGTCTTCATGAGTATACAAGTACAGTACAAGATCAACAGGTCTTCTGATAGCTTTTCACAATTTATCATCAAAAAGATTGCCGCTGACCCGAGATTCTGGCTATGCGAAGAGTGAAGTGAGGCGTACAAAACCAGGACGAGAGCTGAAGAACTGGGGTAATGATCTTCCGCGGATGCAGCTCTGACTATCAAGCGGCACGCTCCTACCCAGGGCCCAAGGCCAGAATACAGGGTTTAATGGGGGGTGATGGCTTGTACTACGTACTTGCGCCTATTTATCTGCAGCACGCGTTGCCGCGCTCAACAACCACCTAATCCCATTCCCCAGCCTGACCCAGCACAATGGTAACACAGTAGCGACCAGCTTGGCTAGTCTTAGCTCCAAACCCTATCCCATTGGTTTTCTTCTCACCCATTGGTGCCCTCCACGGGGCGAACGGGTGCCGCGCACCCCCTCCCTTACTTTTTCGCTCCGAGCATGCGCTTTTTGGCGGCCGTTTTGAAATTGACCCAGCCCGCCCCGCTGCCAGACCGACGCCTCTTCTCCGACCTCCTGCGTTGGCCATCCTGTTCCGTGGCCAGGTTATATTATTACTAACGATCATCAGGAACTAAAACAAGTCTGTCCAGTTTTATGTTGTTTCCGTTGCTTTCACCACATTTTACTTTTGAAAAAGAACCAACCGACAATAACTCTCATGCTACTCTTGATCACAATTTGTGTTTTTGGTCCAACGCTCAAAAGTTACCTACTCGACTGTCCACTCACCACACTTGACACTCCCCCACTTACTTCTGATACCTCCGAGTGAGAGAGGCGACATCAGCCTACCCTTTCTGTCCCTCTTGTGAGGTAGACCTTTTGACAGATCGGTGTAAGCACTCAAAAAAGCCCTGAATTTTTTTACTGCAAGAAAACAAGCCGTAATATAGCGTCACCTGGAATAGTGAGCGAGAAGAAGAAACAGAGGCAGACGACTGTGTCACGTATCGCACAGATGCGGACCGAAACTGGTCTATAACACTTTGCAAAGTCCCAAAACTGATAAAGTCCCAAAACTGATATCGAGAACCAAAACCATCAAACCAAATAGCTCCCTCTCGCGGGATGTGAGAGTTCCACAGCCAAAAAAATATCAAAACCAAGAAAATGGCTGACTTACAACCCACTCGGTACTTATTCGTGGATTGCCCGGATCCAAAGAAGCTCAAATTGGACCGTAGCAAAGGATCCAAGAGTCATATCCGGGCTCATGTCACCAAGGAATACCATCGTCGAGTGCGAATGGAGCGGTTGCAGGCTTATAAGCATCCAGATCCCAATATGTCGCCAACATCAACGACAACAACGACAATGTCAGCCGGGGGAGAACTGCTACCGATCCGGACGAATGAGTCAAATCCCACTGGAAGAGGAGGAAGAGGAGGTCGAGGTCGAGGTCGAGGAGGAGGAAAGGGAAAAGGAAAAGGAAAGGGAAAGGGAAAACTCAAAGAAGAGGGAGCAGACAACGAAGCCAGCCTCGCAGCAATTCCGAGATCTACTTCGATTGAAATCGAAAGGCAACGGCAGCAGCAACAGCGAGAAGCTATTCGATATATGGGAACCCGGTTTATGAATTCCTTGCTCAGTCAGAATCGGTCTGATCCATTCAACTGTCTTTCCATTCCAGATCTGCCACGATACTCCCAGAGGGTTCTCGATTATGGTGAGTAGAGAAAGAATACTAGCACATTCATTCCTCCTCCTTTCCTTGGTGTTTAAGAAGGAAAGAAGGAAAGAAAGATTCGCATGCTCACGGCTACTACAGCGTTGAACAACACATGGCCGGAAACGGTACCTGCCAAGGGCAACGCGCTTGATAATCCCGTCAATAAAGCATGGCTGCAGACTTGCTTGGAGTATCCTGTTATGATGCACGGCCTTCTCTATGCAGCATCGATGCAAATGTCATTTGTAGGTGATAGCAGCGAAGAAGGGCCTATTGTCGAGAGGATCAGGTTCGCGCATTATTCCGAGACGATCAAGCAGGTGTATAAACACATATCCACGCTGGAAGGGCCGCCACCAGACGCCTTGGTCCTGGTAGTGGTGACCTTGGCAGTCCACGGCCGAGCAGAAAAGGAACCGGCAATCAAATGCCACCCGAAATCGCCGCTCCATAAGCTTCAGTTTCTACACATTTACGGGTCCATGCACTTAGCGCTCGAGCACTTGCCAGCCTTGATGTCACTTCTCCAACGGAAAGGGGGTCTTGCTGGAGTGACCACCTACGGCATGGCCGAGACGCTTCAGCTGTTGGTAAAATTCCTCCCGTTCTCATTCTGAGATGCTGACATTCAACTCAGGGCTGACATCTACTTCGCCACGTTAAGCTGTGTGAAGCCACATTTTAGTCTGATGAGAGAACCACCGTCGCTCCTCGCCAGCGGAAAACTCAAATTGGATCCCATAGCTGCCGCACTGATGTCGGAACTTTTGAGTGGATTCAAAGATTTGCATCCCTGTCCATGTGGTCAGGATCTGAACGATGCTCTCGAATGGATTCGCGAGGTCACGGTGGGTGTGGATATGTTCCACAGGAATGTACCGGGCGCGCCAGCTCTCTATGAACTCGCTCCTAGCATTAATACTGGCCAGTCCAAAATGCTGACGCTGGATGCCACTATTCTCTCGGCAAACTCGGAGGACACGTCTGTTGTGTGCATTTGTCGCATGGCATCTCTCATCTACAACGATATCGTCATTTTCCCTTGTCCGGAAGTTCAACGGGTCAAGATTCGGGCAGGAGGCATGCTGCGCGAGGCTCTGGAATACCATTTCGAGCAATTCGACTTCCGACAGCATGCCAGAGTGCTTTTGTGGGCTACAGTCCTAGGCTCAATCGCCACATCTTTCACCCCGGGGCAGCCCTGGTTCCTAAGAAGACTTCAATGGCAGGCATGGGAGTTAGGCATCAATGACTGGCCTTCACTCCAGTCCTTGTGCTCCAAGTTCCTCTGGTGGAGGCCGGTGTGCGATGAGCCTGGACTGCGAATCTGGAACGAGATGGTCACACAAGTATCGTCGGTTGCGGTAAGACGTGCAAGCGACTGAATGTGGTCGCATTCAACTGGTGGACAAGGTCTCATAGAGAGAGCGCACCTGGAAGTCGTATATCCTCGTCGCTAATGATGACCTGGCTATCAGATCGCTGCTTGAATGGCCCCGATCTCATTCTGAGACCTTCAAATAACTGCTCAGTGTCTTGCTGAGACAGGAAGTTGTCAGATTTCGTTCGTTCCGATGTCCGCCTTGCCTGGCTAGTGGGACGCTCATCATCCTTGCCTTCGCGCATTCTGGTCTTACCCATGCGTGGCCAGAGCCCTGGCAGAGGGACCACCTGGACGCGCGGTTCGACAACACGCTCTTCGAACCAGGCCTGAACGCGAGCCTCGACCAATTGGGCGATCTTCGGGATGTCCTGTAGCCGGGACCGAGATCCGATGAGGCTTCGTACTGACAAGTCCAGGCGGTAGTCGGGAAGGAAGGAGAAGGCCAAATTTGTCTTGGGTTTGCCCGAGGGGGGGTCGTTAGTCTCGGTAGGCTCTTCGGTTGCAGGGACGAAGCTGATGGACAGAGTGCCGGAGAAACGCACGACAGAGACGGAGAGGGCGACAGGAAGAATGGCTGAAAAGGGCTTGGGATAGTTGAGAATCAGCGAGGTTTCAATGGCCAATGTCAGGTTGTCGTCTGAGAGATCGACGTCCACCAGGGCCTGAAGTCTGCCTCCGGTGGCGGCTAAAGATGCATCGTCATCATTGACAGAGACTACCCTGACGTTGCTGAAGATGGGGTACTCCTCGCCCATGGATATCTCGGTAATCTTGATCTGGTCCAAGAAGGATGGGTGCTTGTCTGAGTCGTTGATGGCCGCCTCCAGACTGACGAGGACAGACGGGGGCCCATCGGGACTACCGTCGCGTAAATTGTAAGCAGTCTGCCGATACTGGGCAATTGTCTGAGCAATAAGCACATTGAACCAGTCCAGGCTCTCTGGCTGATGAGTCGAGTGGATGATGTTCTTGCCCTGGCCTCGATCGGGCATCTGATAGTATGTCTTCCTTAAGATGGATGATGTGTCTGTTGCATGCGTCGAGACAGGCTTTAGCACATTAGTGCTGGCCTGGTTGCGCCGAGACTGTTGTGGCGAGCTCTTGGACGACGCCATGCTGTGGAGGGAAGGTGTGCGTACATGTCTGGCAGGCGCGGCTGCGGACGAGGATCGCGAGCGAGGCGTCGGTGCTTCTCCGAAGATGAAGAACTTGATGAAAGCTCCAAGTAGGAGGACAACCGAGAGTTGCCCAAGGAAAAAGCCCTGGAAGAAGGTGAGCGACATGGTCGTCGCACCCCCGCGAGGTTCTACTATTAATAAGACGCGTTGTAACACGCCCGAAGGAAGCAGCTGTAGTAGTAGCAGCAGACGGAAACTCAGAGGTCGGCGCCTCCTCTTTGGTACCCCCACCGCCGCTCGTGAGCTTTGGGCTGTTGGAGCTTTTGTCGGCGGTATTAAGCAACACGTCCATCAGAAACGGACGGAGGCGTGGTGAACTTTTTATTTTCATGAATGCCACTAATATTATAAAATATTTATTTCTAGACCACGGCCTTGATTATCCTCGGACGAAAATATACACTCACCTCAACTCTGTCACAGCTCATTTACAGTAATTAAACAAGGCATTCGATCTGTGTCCGTGATGCCGTCTGTTGTGTCGAAACAACATGATCATGGTACTGTACTATAATAGTCAAGGAAGCTAGCTAGTCCTATCATAATACAAGGGAAAAAATTACATCTATCACACCTCGGTATCTGCTGAGCATAACGGCTTTTTTACAACTCGCAAATTCCTTAACTCTGCATGCAGTGACCCGTAGATAGTAGGTGGTCAAGTGGTTCCCTCTCGAGCCTCAAAAACGCCATCGCTTCGGTAAAATCAAAATTTGTGCTCTTCCCCTCTCGACCTCTAGCCCTTTACGTCCCTTTGTGGCCTAGGATGTGGTCGATCAAGTCTTGACTCTGAATATTACTGGTGTTGATCGAGGTCCGTGAGCGGGCTGTCTGCAGGCCACTCGTGGCGGGTAAACTCGTTCTAGGGACCGGTGGCGCAGTAGTACTCGTAGGGCTATCCACAGGTGAATGCGCAATTGTATGTGCTCTATTCGAAAGGTTGAAGCCTTTAATGCTCGGTTCTGGGCTCGGCTGTGGCGAAAACGCTGGTGTCGTGCTTTGAGGTGTCCGGTAAGGGCTGCCCCCCGTGGGGGTGGCGCTCTTCTTGCTTACTGCGAACTCCTCGATGAGCTTCAACGTATCTTTGGCTTCGTCTGCGTATTCTCGGCAATCGACCACTTCCTTGGTAAGGAATGGATGTTCTAGAAGTTGTTTGGCCGTCCATCTCTCCTCCGGAAGCCAGCAGATCATTTTCTTGGCGAAGTCAATGAACAGCTCCTTTTCCTCGCCTTTCATGTTCGTGACTGAGTGTTCGAACGTGTGATCACGTAGAATGTGATGGGGTTTACGAAACTCACCGTTCTCATCGAAGTATGTGGATGTAGTTGAGCCTCTCTCAAGGAGTTCCTTCGGTGGTGGACCTAACAAGGCAATCATGAGACCCAGGTGTTGCGCCGAACTGTACTTGCCCGGGCGTGTGTCAATGGCGTCAAAAAGGCCCATGCTCTCAGTCAGATCCCAAAGCATGACGCCGAAGTTCCAGATGTCAGCGGGATAGGACCAACCTGCAGTGAGCAAGACTTCTGGTGCAGTGAAGGCATTTGACTGAATGGCGTGGTTGTGCTTTTCCTCTCCCGATTCAGCCAGACCCAAGTCGATGATCTTGGCTGTCGAAATCATCTCTTCCACGGCGGGATTGCCACCAAAGTCGCTACATGATTTGTATATGATGCGGCCATGGCTATCCGGGGCCTTCCGGGGCGAGGGGTGATCGAGCTCATGCTGTAGAAACTTGTCGAGAACTGCTGGATTGCCAAGTCCCATCATAATATTGTCCGGCTTCAGATCGGTATGCACAACATGACATTCTGAATGCAAATAGTCCAGTCCTTGGAGGAGGCCGTTGAGCAGTAAGCGCAGCTTGAGGCCATTGAATCGTCTTTCCGTCCACCTGCTCATACACACATCGATCGGCTCCCGCAATACATCATAGACAATACACAAATGCTCCTTTCCACTACGCGACCTGATTTTAAAAGTCTCAATCGTGAATCGAACATGCTTGTAACCAGGATGCTGTGGATTTGCTGACGCAATTTTCTCCGCAATCTTGCGCCGACCTCTGAAAAACTCGTCCGTGAGAGTGTTGATGTTGATTTTGATTGTGACGAACCTACATAGGTCATCTGGACTTCTGCGTGTTTGGTCAGGAGGAGCTCTAACAGAAAATTGCATGACTTACGCTTTGAGATTCTTGGCCAGCCACACCGTAGCTGTCATGCCATATCCAAGCTTTGCTAATATTTTATATTGGTCACTCAGGACCTCGCCGAGCCTGACGGGGTAGAAGTTATCGGGATTGTACTTGGGAAGAGTCTCTTCTTCCAACGGCTTTGCTGAAGAAATGATGTCGGGCTGACCTGGCGAGTTTGATCTCGTCTCAAACAGCTTGGTGATCCCATGCCTGTACTCATGGAGGTGGGAGCGAGATCGGTGCAAAAACTTGCCTCGCTCCATGTTGGCCGAAGCTAGTTCCAGTATTACAGAGTGACAACTTGACTGTACGAGAGGAGGTGGCTATCTGTCTTCACTTCCCATATCAGGAGGCGTCAAAGAGCTTGCTGCTGCACAGTTAAGTTAATAATCAATGGTTGTCGTTTGAACCGGAGACAAGCGCTAAGCCGGAAAAATCGGCTCAATGTTGAGACTACGCCACCCCAAGTTGCAGTCCTGGATCACAGTGGAAGGCAGCTAATAAATTGGAAACTTCGGAGACTGCTAGGGAGCTCCGTGCACGTGGACGAATGTGTGGGCATGACAGTGAAGATTTTCAGTCTGCAATCGAGAGGGACTTTACGAGATTGCCAGCATTCTTTTGCTTGCAGCAGGGCAATAATTGGCCGCGCGGCTCGGTCATATCGGCGGCATCAATGCCGCCCCAGCACCGTCAATGCCCGCCGCCCCAGCACCGTCCCGCATCGGAGCTGACGTCAGTTGGTGTGTAGTCCAGCTCCTAGGTGACCGGGCATTGGATTCAATCGCGCACCGACTTTCAGGTCAGACTGGCCCAGCTAGGTGTCCTCTCCAAGCTTTGAGGATAGCCCGAGGCACTCTGAAAAAGCCGCGCCCTACCGTATTGTTTGAGCCCCTAATGTACCTATCGCACCATTTGCCTAATAATAATACTGTAATAAGAGCTGTGCCTTCACGCACCCCCCGCTGCAACCCCGCCTCCCTGTGTCTCGTTGTTTCTGCCTGTTTATCCAGGCACCAGTAGTCTTCTCCGCCTTCATCTGGCCACAGTGTCAACAACATCGCAAGGCTGTCCGAACATGTCGCTAGCTGGGATGCAGCACTTGTCGTGGACATTGCCGCTGTGACATCTCTGTTGCTGTCAATGCCAGCTCTCCTCGACAGTACGTCCACTGGCTCATTGCGGGCTTCGTAACTCCCATCATGTCTGCTATCTTGCTCTTTCTTGCCACAATGATCTCAGCTGCGCTATGCGGACGAGTCACGAACCCCAACAACGTCCCCAGGAATGCTGTGCTTCTCTCCAAGGTTAAGTCGCTCACTGTCCGCGCCGGTCAGCAAACGGCCTCGCGCCGTGTCTCTCCAGTACCCCAGCTGCAATGCGTCGGACCAGCTGGCATCTGCAGTTTGTATACTATTGATGTCATGAGATGCATAAACGAAGGAAGCGGCTATCGCACCGAGGACGTCGAATGGTCCTGCAAGGCATTCCTCCCTGAGGAGCTCAAGCTAGGAAGCACAGACGTCAGTTGCGAGGGCTATGCAAGCAGTGATGACCCATACATTTTGAAAGGCAGCTGTGGTGTCGAATACAGACTGTTATTGACTGACAAAGGCGAAGAGAGATACGGCAGGCCTGACGATACAGTGTGGAAGCTGTCTAGCAGGAAGTCTGAAGATATTGCCAACTTCCTCTTCTGGGTTGTCTTCCTAGGGGTCCTCTTTATTATCTGCTACAGCATCTATCAAGCGTATCGCAACGAGGGTCGGGGCCAAGGGGGCCGTGGAGCTGGATACAGTGGAGGCGGAGGTGGCGGCCCCTACGATGACCCCCCTCCCCCTTACGATTCGTATCCTCGTGACCGGCCCCAGCCCAAGAAACCAAGAGCATACACACCACGGACGCACACCAGCTCTCGGACAACTCCGGCCGGGAATGCGGGCAATCAGCAAGGCTGGAGGCCTGGCTTTTGGACCGGCACTGCTGCCGGTGCCGCCGCGGGGTACATGTTCGGTAGTCGTAATCAACGACAAGCGCGGCGTGAAACCCAGCAACGGACGGCTGGTGGGATTTTTGGCGCAGGTGGCGGCTCAAGTTCTTGGAATCAACGTACGCCCTCATCTAGCACGACTTCTAGCCCTACCCCCTCTAGCAGTCGCTATGAATCAACGGGCTTCGGCAGTACTAGCCGACGCTGAAATACTACTTCTGCAACAATCCACTGATCAGTCACCAATGACCCTTTATTGGTATTTAGCTTTCCAGATAGCTTTGGAGTAACATTGTCTGTGTTAGCTGGTTGGGGCAGGCAGTGATGCATTGAGGGACACCCGGCAACGTTGTCCAAAATGGCACCATGTCCACTAGTGAATAGCAGAGATGCTAATCCGGGGGGATGACAACAAAGGCGATCAGACGGTAGCAGGCAGCATTGACAAGAAAAAGGCTCTGGTGGTATACAAAGTATCTCCACAATCATTGGGGGAAGACGGAATCTTACATATGGGGCCTTGTGAGAATGTCAGAGTCGGCCATTCCAGCGTTTCGAGCACGAATCGGGTCAACGTTTTCGTTAGATGATCCATGTGCATAATGCACGGCATACATTTAGTCTGTAACCCAGATCTTATACCCGACAAGAACTGCTTCGGTCCGTCGTTCCGAAGTCTAGATAAAGTTTTGCGTCATATCGTTTAGAGTACTACAGAGATTGAGTTCTCGTGTAAGTTTAGTTTTTGCTATGAAGTTTCTTTCAAAGCTTAGAGAAGCGAGATGCAAGGGCAAAAGTTTCTTTCGACTTCAGTGAGAACTTTCTCGTTGGGGAAGTCATTTATACCTTGACGGAATCCAAGGCCCCCCACGCCTGTTGCTTGCTGTCTCTCAAACATCGAGTTTGTCATCGCCTTTGACTAAGGTATCCCAGGGATAGCCATTTGGCTGGGACTAGCCTTTGCCTATTTGGGAGGCCTGCAGACCGCTTGTCTCGGCTGCTCCTACAACTGTGCCACGTCACTGGTAATTGAGAGAATTGCGTATGTGCATTAATTCTGCAGTCCATGAAGTCCCTCTGATACCTCGCATCTAGGCTCTCGGCCAAAGAGACGCGTTTAGATTGTGTCAGAATGTCGCCACTAATGCCTGGCCCGCGTGGTGATGCGGATTTAACGGATGAAGATGAAGACCTCAAACTCGCGATTGAACTCTCTTTGCGGGAGCAGGAAAAAACTTCCACAGCAAATGCAGAGTCGACCTGCCTACGCCTGGGGTCGAAGGGACTTTCAGGCCTCGATCGAAAAGCAATGGAGGCGGAGCGGCTTGCTCGTCTGAAGCGCAAGCGAGAAGACGAAAGCTCAGTGACGGCTTCGGGTGGCAGCATGAAAACGGCAACAGTCCGAGATCAACAATCCATCTCGCCTAGGCCCACAGGAGCTTCGAGTGTCCCACCGAAGATGATCGAGTCTACCGCACCACCCTATGCGACGAAGAAAACAGCAAATCCCACTGTAAGGCTGTACCATGAGGGAATCGTGCTCAAAACATATGCGGCTGGTTATTCCAGTGACCGCACCATCACCTTCGCGGATCTCATTGCCCCGGAAAGCACACTCAAATCCTCCTTATTATCCTCCTTTGTCTGGGACTTCGATTGGCTATTCCCACATTTCAATACGAAAAGAACAAATTTCCTGCTGGTCATGCAAGCCAAGTATCCTCGGGATCGTCAGCAAATTGAGAACGACTTTGTAGGGATAGAAAATATTCGAGTCTGCTTCCCGCCAATGGAGGGCCAGGTGAACTGCATGCACAGCAAATTGATGCTTCTCTTCTGGGATGACAGGTGCAGAATTGTCGTGCCAACAGCAAATCTGACGGGGGTTGACTGGGGCGTGGGAAGTGTCATGGAAAATATGGTGTGGTTAATTGACTTGCCCCGTCTACTTGATCCAGTCCATGAGCGCTCGTCAACAAGCGAAATCCCGTTTAAAAAGAGCTTGAAGACATTCTTATCAGCCCAAACCGTGCCTGGTGAAATTCTGAGCAAGCTGGACCTGTTTGACTTCCGTAAGACCAGACGTGTTGGATTCGTGCACAGCATAGGTGGCTCTCATACCGGAAATGAATGGAGACAAACTGGTCATTGCGGCCTTGGAACCACGGTCAGCGAAATGGGCTTGGCTGATGAAGGGCCGATCGAGGTAGATTTCGTCACATCCAGCGTTGGAAGTCTCAATGACAAGTTTATGAGAAGCATGTATCTGGCCATGCGGGGAGACGATGGCCTGACCGAGCTGATGCTGCGATCAACAAAATCACAGAGAGAAAGCAAAACGGGCCAAAACATAGCCAAGGGAAAGTCAGGTCAAGATTGGCGAGGTCGATTCCGCTTCTATTTTCCGAGCTTGGATGTGGTTAAGGTTTCAAACGGTGGTCCATCCTGCGCAGGTACTATTTGCTTCTCAGAGAAATGGTGGGAGTCACAAACGTTCCCGAGGGCCCAAATGCGAGATTGTGTCAGTGTCCGGGATGGGTTGTTGATGCACAACAAGGTAAGACAGTCCTCTTCGTATTGTTCTATCATTCACATGCTTAGTTGGAGTCGGTTTGGGGGACTGACATCTGGTCTAGGTCATACTTGTCCGATATTGCAATCCAAAGCAGACTAATGAAGGGCTCTGTATGGGCTATGCGTACATCGGCAGTGCCAATTTATCAGAGAGTGCATGGTGAGTTCGGCACCGATAGTAGTTACCAGCCTAGGCCATGTTGGTCGGCTAACATCTGGAAAGGGGCAGATTGGTTCAGGGGACAACGCCGCAAGGACAGAAAGATGGTGCTGCCAAGCAAAATTTGAGAAATTGGGAAGCAGGTATCATCCTCCCATTCTTTGAAACGTCGGGGGATGTCGGACTGGCGAAAGCGTATTCCGACAAGCTTCAGGACTTTGTACCAGTCTCTCACACCGTTCCGATACCGATGGAGTTCCCAGCCAGAACATATGAATCGTGCAGTCTGAAACCGTGGTTTTTTAGCACCATGTGAAGCTTGGTCTTTTCAGGGGTTGATTGGCGCGGTTGACATGTTGGGCAGGTGTATCCTAGAGGCGAGTACATTCGGCTGGTTACGTGGTGCCGATCTTCGAACAAAGGACACATGTACCGTGGCGCATGGATGATGGCTGAAAGATGGATGGAGGGGAGCCGGTCACGTATGGTGTTTGTATTGAAAGAATTGGAGATTCGGGGGCCTAAACACCCAATCTAGTTATAGAGGAGGCATGCTCTTCCCGACCTCGGATGTGTACTGGTATTAATTACGTACCCCACTGGCAATCTTCAATCCATGCACCCCAGAAGGTATCTGTGTTCCTGAATCCCGACCTCGCACTGTGCACCGTGCTGGAAGTAATTGTGTACTCCACCGGCACTGTTTAAGCTATTGCAACCTCGAGCGTGAAACTGCGCAAGATTTTCCGGTGGCAACACATACCAGTGTTCTGCTCAATTTGGTCCCCACCGCCATCCGCGGACAGGTGTGGCCAGTTACCGGTGAAGATTGGCCGGAGTTGCCAAGACGCAGCCCGCGTTCGCTACTAGGGTGTCCAATAGCCGTTCAAGATGTCTCCGATAACTGGGGGAGTGGCTAGCCAGAGTACGGAGGCAGTCACTTCTTTGAATCTCGGTCGCGGGAGTGACAATAGATTTTGTGTGGAGCCTGATGCCAGTGACGTTGCCTGCTTCCCTCCCCGGCCTCTCGATTCCGGGTGCCTGGTTCTTCATGCAACCCTCAGATGCCGTGTGCCGTGCCACAGTGTACAAGTACTGTGGTTGGCGACAAAGCATTTGACGGGAAGGCAAGGCGCATGGTGAGCATTGTAGATGTGAGCCCTTAATCGGATCTCAAGAGCAGCTCCCGGCTATCCTGGTAGCAGCACAGATCTTGCATCTCCTTGCTCGTCTTCCCTGCGAGACCACGCTGTGGCGCAGTAGGGCCCCCCCATTTGAGCACAATAATGAGCCTCTGGTTCAGAAACTGCATCTTGAAGAGACCTGAGCTGGAAATTCGTAACTGACGGATACTCATCGCGTAAGATAGCACTGTGACGATTGATCGATTCACCGTCTCTTGAACTAGTGTTCAGCCCCACAAATAGGACCGAGTCTTCAGCTGACGTGACACGAAATCGTCATGACCCCTGCGAGTCTCAAAGCTGAGGAGACTGCACGCGATACCCGCGATGCCCGCGATGCCACGGCGGCGTGGGCTGTAAACAAGTACCCTGGCGGATGACAAGTGAACGAGATGGATGCAGGGCGTCTAGCCGGAGGCATCAGGTTCCGCTGTGAGTTTGTAACATCGTGAATCAAAGCGCAAGTGGCAATGCAAAGGAATCATCGATAGACAGAGCCCGACAACGGTTCACAAGCCATTCTACACGGGCTGTAGACCAGCCTTGACACGGCTTGGTCCAACACTCCCCCATCTCAGGCGGCGCGGAACAGTTGGGAGAACAGCTGGCCGAGGTGCGGTCCCCAAGCCTTATACCACAGTCCTACGGCACCGTGCCTCTGCACCTGGCTGTCGCGATCGTTGACTCCATGCTGATCATGCATTCGTGAGCTGTCTGAGCGACCATTGGCAGAAGCGAAGATCGGCTCGTCACATGGGATGTATGGTGTCGTAGCTCAACCTCAACAAGCAGACCTCCCTTTCGAACGTCATGGCACACAACTTTTCCCGGGCGTTGCAGACTATCACGTGCGAGTGAGGGAACAGGTCTGGACCACGGCTAACATCCCTCACTTAGGTTAGACCTAGCCATTCCAGGCCCTTGGCCCCTGGTGATTGGCGCCCTTATGCAGGCCCATGTAGCATGGAAATGAGATGCCCAAGGTGCATCCCCCGAAGCGGTCACAAACCCCTTCTGCTTCGAGAAGGCCACAGCGTTGACCTGGCCCGTGGCCCATTGGCCATGGGCCGTGTGCAGCAGCATTGCCTAGGCTGTGGCGTCTTCCTCGGGCCACGAAATCAACAGCCCACCAGCTGGTGACGACTTAGCGAGCAGGCAAGTTACCATAGCGCGGCTACCGGCAGGCCGGACAGCCCTAAGTCGTTTGCGGGATCCCTGATCGGCAGCCTTTGCCCATTTCCCTCGGCCTGGGAGGGCATCCTTCTTTCTGGTAGGGAAGGAATATCCACCGGCTCCAGTAGTAAGTAGTCGATTCGCGCCTGGCGCTGCGATGGTCAGACTTGCCGTCCAAACAGTCGGACTGTGGTACTGATGCAACTCTACACTCTTCGTTTCCTGTGGATACCTGTGGCGAATGGTGCATCCGCCTCGGAAAGCTGACTACTGTATGTCATTCTTTTGAACCCAAATTTTATGCCAATCCGTGTTCTCATCTAGCATCTGCCAGTCATTCGATCCGAATCACGACAGGCCACAAGCGGGATCTGGTCTGCAAGCCGTTGAATTGCTATCGGAAACAGGCAGTATACCACTGCCGCATACTCTTCCTCCTAGAGTTGCTATTGCTGCTGCTAGGGGTGCTGATACTACAACTGCAGCTGTTGCTTCCGGAGGCGGTGTTGCTCAGCGTGACCTGCTACAAGTCCAAAATCCGCTCACTGCACGCTCTGCATCGTCTGGCATCACCGAGCATCAGGTTCGTCGCCCGGATTGGCTGATCAGCCACATCCACAGATTGACGACTCAGTTGAGGTGTGCACAGCTGCCCAGTCTTGTGAGTTCTTATCTAGCGTCGTCCGAGTCTTCAGGCCGTATTCACAGCATCATACCGCCATTCAAGCACGACCGAGGGCAATCTGAATCAGGCAACACTTGCATAGAGGCAACTCTGCACGTCTTCGCACCCCAGCCATCTTCAGACTCTGTTCAAGAGCTGCCTGCAAAGTCAATCAGTGTTTGACCCGTCCAAAATCCCGAAAGCTAAAGCCGCGCCGAACCCTCAAATTTGCCAACTCCCAAAACAGACCAGAAAAGCCAAAGCTCCGCTCAGACGCACCTTAGCCTTGTCACCCATCGCTCGCAGTGGCAGACCTATCATCCTTAACTTTCGTCTCCCCTTCACCTAGACAAGCTCTCACTAGTTCGACCATCTGAGGCTACTCATCCGACCTCCATCCTGCCTGCGTGGTATTGGGCAGGTTAACCCTGGTCTCGATTTCTACTCATTGTACATCGACATACAATACTCCCATCTCCGATCTGACTTTCTTTACATTGCGCCGCACATCAGGACTTGGTATTCATTCAACTATTACGCATACTCGGACTCCGGGCGAGGAACCGATTGTGCAAAGGCATCCTTTGAGTTTCGCTTAAACTCGAGAAACCTCCGTGTCAACGAAGAAAGTCTCCATCCTCGAGGATACGAAATTCAGTCACAAAGGTCTATTGCTCGTGAGCGCTGCGACGCCCAGAATGTCATCGGGCGGAGCTGCGCTTCAACCAACTTTCCAAGGACATGTTGCGACGACTCAGGATGCTCTCATTCTCTTCGAAGCTTGTCTCCAAGGGCACCTGTCCCATGTACCACGGCGACCACACGACCGAGAACGCAGCACGCTGATTCGAAGTGGCTCGGTCTTTATCTACGAAGAGAATGCCTCTGGCATCAAGCGATGGACCGATGGAGTCACCTGGAGTCCCAGCCGCATTCTGGGCAATTTTCTTGTCTACCGGGAGCTCGACAAGCCCTTCCCTCCCGGAGAGAAGAAACGGGCTATGAAGAAGCCTCAGCGGAGGACCAGTCGACCGGGGGAACCGTACCCTGGCTCACTTTCCACCGAGAATGGATCTGGCAGCCCGTATGGCGAGCGTGCGCCTTCAGAGATGGAGCGACAGCTCATCGGATCGTTGATTGACTCGTACGGATTCAAAGCGGATGGACTGGTGAAGAAAACGATGAGTGTGACGGTCCAAGGCGTAACTCATCATCTGGTCTCGTACTACAATGTCCACGATGTGATCGCCAACAACTTGAGAACCCCGTCACAGACAGAGAATCTTCAGTTCGTCCGACCACGCCCTGAGTTGACTTCTAAGCAGAGCTTTCGTACGCCCATTGAAGAGGTCGAAGAAGTAGACGGAATTCGAGATGGCCAAGGGCCATACGGCTATAGGATGGGCAACCAAGGCTATGTTCAAGATTACCGCACGCCCTATTCGATGCCCCAGTACTACCCTCCCATCAGCCAACAGCCCCCCAGCGGTGCTTATCCTGCAGCCGTTCCACCAATGCAGTCCGGCGGCTATCTTCAGACCCCAGTGCCAACCACTTCTCAGATGCCCACTCAACGCAATGATTATGCCCAGTACGATCAATCTGGATACAACCGCAACTTTGATACAAATTCCAAGAGCATCCCTCCAGCGACAAGCTCGATACCTCCGATGGTGCCTGATCGCTCCCAGCCACAGCCGCTGATGTATCCTCCTCAAAGGCCAATAAACAGCCTCAATCATGTGTCAATGGACTCACGCAACAACATGCCCTATCGTCCCAATCCATATGGTATTGGCCCAACAGATGCACACCGTCCAAGTGAGCCGCCGTCTGGACACCTGAAATACGAAGACTCCAGGCCTGATTCGAGTCAACCTGCATCTCAAATGTATCCGAGCCCGAGGCAGCCATATTACGCCGACAGTGCGGCCTCTCAATTGCACCACCAAGGTTCGTATAACTCAGCTGCACCTCCTTTGAGTCAATGGTCTGGATCGGGTCATCCACAGCAGTAGGCTTGTTGAAGACGACAACGATCACTTTCGGCATTGATTCGATTGCAATTGCAATTTTCGGCCGCGAGCACACCGCCCCTCAGCTCCACGTCCACTTGCTACCAGGTGCCCTTTTTATGAGTGAAGGGGAAGCCATTTGGGACCATACAGTGCGGAAAAGGCACCAACATTTCCGGAATCAACTCATCAAGTGGGCTCTTCAGGCTTCTGCACATGTTCGGTTGACTCAAGGTTCTCCGAGAAGGCCTTGTCGAGCCAATTTCTAGCAGGGGGTCGAGGCCGAGTTTAAGAATATCGTATCGCTACTTGGACCAGCTCCAACGCCAGAACGCGAACTCATCAGTTCTCTACTTGCCGGGTATTGACCCTTCGATATTGACGGCCGATGAAATGCTATTCGAGACAACCCGAATGTCTCTACCACAACATCTTCTTCTTCTCCTTCTTGGCTTTGAGTTTTCTGCAGAAATGGCATGGGTGGTTTCCTCAATGCTAGTTTTCGCATACGCACTTGCTGCGCCCTGTCGCCAGAATTCCTGGAAGAACGGGGACGATCAGAGCAAAATTGGGAGGAAACAGGTCTGAGTCTGCAATCATCTCAGCCTTCAGATGGGAAAAACGAAGCAGGTTTCATTGATTCTCAAGTGGAATGCGACCTTGAGAATGAACAATGAAGTATACGAAAGAAGGTCTCACAGAATAGAAAAAGTGTTTGTGTGTAGATACAATTTCCTGTACCGACGACAGGACTGGTACAGTGGTGATTGTCCTTCACCAGTAGTGTCAATTGAGCATTTCTTTCCTTCATTCATTCCACATTCATGACTGCCCATCTTTGGCTGTTGACATGCTCTACACCATACAGGACTATTCCCTGACAAAGTGGTGGCATTCATCGAAGCCTTACCCTAGCAATGATCGCCGACAGGGATAACTATGTACAGTACAAAGAAAGTGTATTCCGTCACAAAACGCTTCTTTGGTTGGCCACACTAGATCTGCTCATTCATGATATTTTAACATTTGGGAAGTTCCATGCGATAACCTTTGTGACTGACATGGGAAGGAGGAACGGCCAGTATCTTTGTCTTTACAGTGGAACCTAACAAGGAACCCCAGCTTAGCAGTTGAGGCTCAGTCAAAGCAAGGCCAAAAGTCAAAGTTGCATAGAGTTTCACATGTTCAACAGGGGAGCGAGAATTTAAAACGCCATTACGCCACAATCTACCAGGCCAGGGTAAGAGTGAACTGTCAGCAGCTGCTGCATGAAACAAAAAAAATGCAAAATGTAAACCTGGGTAGTTTTTTAGTTACAGTAATAGTAACTGTCATTCTTTCTCCCTTCCCCCTTGACACCGCCAATCCTTAGGTCCCCAGAGTTGTGTAGGTTTTTTTTGTTGGCGGTCCTGTAGCACTTGGCTTCAGTAAATCAAGACCAGAAATCCCCAATTTTTCTTATTTTTTCTTCCACCCCCTCAGTGTTTTTGTCTGTGACATTTTGTCTTTTCTCCTTTGGTATTGTGTACTCTAGATGAGAGGATGACGGATGTGTTAACCCGAGATCATTGTCTGGTTTGTTCCCTATTGTGTCGATCATTGTGCTTGTGACAAAGCAAGTGGATTCCCCCCACTCATCTCCGCGCCCTTGCATGTGTACAGTCAGTTCAAGTCAGTACCAGAGAGGATGTCCGAGACAAAGCGACCTCTTTCATTTGACTGCTTTTGTTTTCTTCATTCCTTTTTGAGCAATAAGTCGCGAGTGAGGCGAAACCTGACCCCTTGTCTACCGAGCTCGGAACACAGAAAAAAACGAAGGAAATATCAGAATGGTTGAGCACTGTATTATTACTAATTGTGCTTTGGTTTCTGGCTTTCTTCTTGCATAACGTTCTGGAACTGCCCCGTGGCGATGTCACTCTTTACTGTGCAACGTGTTGAGCCGCAGAGGAAAAGCAACAAGTTTCTTGGCCCCTTGAACTGGTCGACTTGAGCTGATTACTGATGTGTTCCTGCCTTCTCTGGTGACTGAGGGGACGATCAAGGTGACAAAATGCTAGAACTCTCTGCTGCCAAGAGCGGAAGGGCAGGAATATGCAGCACTCCCTGTTCTCGACCATGGGCCGCAACTTACTTGGGTTCCCGCATTATAGCTTGGATGCTACATTGTCATCATAGTCATCGTCATCGTCGTCGTCATCATCTTTATGCCTCTCGTCATCGGGACGAGGTCGCTAGTCAGCTTGCATTAGAGCATTTGCATTTAATGGAGAATTGGCACTTGGCACGGGGAAGAGAGGATTCCAGCCTCTGGAGACATCATTCCCTGAGCACCCACAGAATCACACCGCCTGTCTGCCAAACTGTCCACAGTTGCCCACCACAGAGCTAAAAGGCGGCGGGCCGTCAAGGTTATTGTGATGAACAATGTTTGAGACAAGAAGAGATGACCAATAACTGAAGTTGAAAACTGTTTGGGGGGCCGGGGGGGTGACCAGCAGTTAAGAAAGTATACAGAAGAATAAGCTTCTAGACAGCCGTTGGTATGCGCGTTACAACAGAGTTTCTCTATGCATCATTGAGTCAGGAAGGCATGGTATATAAACTCAAGGTTTAGGAGGAAAGCGAAATGTTGCGTTGTTGATGTCAGAAGCATGCTGTTTCGTCGTGGCCGCTGCCCACATGTTCTACCGCTGTACTGAAGCATATCCACCAAACTTTCAAATTATATCATGTTTTGAACTTGCCCAGTCAGCGGGCTTTCCACGCCTCCGCCTGCCTATTCTGCCAAACGTCTCCGATGGGGGGGAGGGTGGTTTTTTTGGCCTCCAAGGCGGAACTTTTAATAATGTTTTAAGTAATCATCTTTGTCTTTGTCATTGCCCAGCCCTGGTGTTCTACCCTTCATCCTAGGCCAAGAGCAGACTTCAAAAGTCTGGGCAAATTTGCCACTGGCACTTATGACATCCCTTCAATCTTTAAACCTCGCTGCCGCTTTTTCTTATTTCCAGCATTTTTACCTCATTACCGGCCCACTCGGCGCAGTTCAGTCCAGTCCGGTCCAGTCCAGTGCAGCCAGCGACCCGCTTGCCCCTGTCCGTTCCCTGCAGTTTGTTCCTCAAGGTTTGAGGGTCCAACAGCACATACCATTAAGAGTAACCAGGAGAGCGCAATGGATATGATGTGATGATACTGTAGCATTGCTTGCCTGCCTGCCAAGCAGCGCGCTTCTCCGGCCTCTGATCGACACAATTATCGTTCCACGCGCTCAGCAGCTATTGGATAAGTTAGCAGGGGAGGAGGGATCTGCCGGAACAGAGGGAACAGTGAGGCGTGACGAGGAATGGCAAATGTTGGGAAAATCGAGATGATGGACGGGGAGGAGATCTTTCGATGCCTCCACCGACTGGGTCGATTAGCCCGACTGGCTCCGAAGACGTTCGGTGAGCGAGCTACGGCCTGTTGACCTCGGTAGTGAGCGGCAAGATGGATGTCTTTCTAGGAAGGAAGAGGAATTGCGGTCAAGGGTTGGTTCTTGGATTGGTGCTTGGGGATGCCGAGGCTTGATACGGTAGAAGGGGAGCGTGCAGAGTTTTGATGAGTGAGAACAGGAGCGGCTTGGATTGGTGCTGTGGTCTCAGTACTTTTGCGTTTGGTCGGCGACTAGGCAGGTATACAGTAGATTGAGTAAGACTGAGAACGCTCATCCATTGATTCCTGACCTGACCATCCTGCATTGCCAGTCGGATGAATACTGGTCATAGTGAGAGAGATAGATGCGTGTCGAGTTAAGCCGATTAGCCTCGGCGGTAGCGACGCGGCGCTGAAGAGTTGTGAATAGTAGCGAATTCGCGGGTTTGCTCTATATGGATCTTGGTGTAGGTAGGCTTGGACTACAGCGGCAATATTGGCTCTGATGCGGAGTCACCTGCCCACTACCTTGGTCAACCTGGCGCTTGCAGTAGCTGCAGGCTGGTCAGGCCAGGAGCTGACGGCATCGCTGGCCTCGTCCAAGAAGGTGGTCGAATTGTGCACCGACGTCCCACCCAGGACCACTCTCACGCCGGGCACACTGGCATTGATTTGTGCCACCATCTTTGCTTCCTCATATGTGGTGCCACCGATCATGAAAACGATAATATCTTGCGGTTTGTCTCGCGTCGAGCCTTGGAGAAAGGGAAACTGGCCTTCTTTCAGGCGGCCTTTGATCAAGTTTTGCAAAGTGTTTTCTAAGCGGGGTGAGTGCTGGGTGTAGACATTCTCGACGCCTTTGAGGTTGAGATTTCGGCGAAACTGCGAAAATGGGGTGGTGTCGGAGGTAAAGAGGTCGGTGAAACCACCTGCGACGGGTGCGGGTTGGAGGGAGTGGTGATAGGCCAGGACTTGCGGTATTCTGGCCAATTTGGCAGAGGAGATGGAGGCGACAGTGGTGAGAAGATCCATCAGGATGTGCAACGCGCTCTGTGGGTGTGTCTCGTAGCGAATGGCATAGAGGGCAACGAGGCGAATTTTGTTGTCGGCCGGTATCGAAGGGTTTGTAATGGCGGATTGGACTGTTTTGAGGTCGGCGGCGTGGTTGTCGTTGCAGACGAGCGACTGCTCCAGTTCAGAAACATCGAGCAGCGACGAGGCCGAGACTTGGCGGGACAGTTCGGACACGAGGGTGACATGTTTGGAGACGTTGCCCGAGAGTTTCCGGAATTCGGGATAGTCCTCGACAAAGCGTTTCATGTCAGTGATGGACTCAATCTGAGTATTGGACTTTGTGCGAGACTGATACTGCTCGACGTAGTCCTTGATGTTGCCGCCGAGATCGCCGAAGTTCTGATACATGTTCTTCTTGAAGAACGCATCTTGGTCGGCAGACAGCACGATCTCCTTGAGCTCTGGTCGGATGTCTGGCACATGGCTCAGGTCGACGCGGCCATTGTGGATGCCGAGTAGCTCATGAACCTGAGCCTGGTACGTCCATTGAGTGAGCAGTGGCGTTATAGGGTCGTCTCGACGGTCCAGAATAAGTAGAACTGGCGGCGTGTCTGTCCTACGGAAGTCAAACAGTTGCTCCTCCTGGGTGATTTGATACCGGATCTCGGTGGCGAGCTTCTTGGCCATCAAGCTATTCTTCTCGTAGCGGATCAGCGGATTCTTCTTGAGGGAGAGCAGCAGCGCAATGACACCTTCTGTCGTCCGCTGCAGCGCCTCGGTATTCCAGATATCGGGACTGTGGCTCCATAGCCGTTGCTTAGGGAAGCCAAGATTAAGCGACATGAGATCGGGGTTAACCACGACATAGTCGGCAAAGTACTCCTGGACGGCCTTGACGACCTCGTGGTTATCTGCCTCAGCTAGTCGTTCGAGCGATGATTTGCGCACGATGTTGCTGAAGTAAATGTTGTATTCGCCGTACTTGGGGTCACGCAGCTCGTCAATGAGAAACTGGATGGAGTCGAGTGACGGCCTGACGAAGCATAGACACCGCAGATGGCGCATCCGTTCACGCGAGCCGTTGTCCAGGCGGTCGACGAGGAAGACTTCGTGTCTGAGCAGAGCTGATTGCGTGATGGCGGCCGAGATGATGGTGACGGTGTCTCGGTCGAGCAGCAGCACCTTCATCTTGGCCGACTGCGCTGCCGCAGTGCCCTCGCCGGCGCCCGCAATCTTGGACACATAGTTCTGCACTGCCGCTGCCACGTCCATTGCTGCTGCTGCTGCTGCTGCTCCTGCTGCTGGTGCGTGATGGGATCACCTCCTTCACATGGACGTGGTGTTGTTGGGCCACTAGCTGTGGATGGGCTGCGTAGTTGCACGCGGGTATGATGGCTATCGATGTGTGGCGAGGCGAGATGGAGCAAGTCTTCTCTAGAGGTGTTAAGGGATGTCGATGATGGTTGGCGGTGTTGGCGGTGCCGCGACGTAGGCAGCGGGTGGTGTTGGGCGCCTAATTAACTATGATCATTAACTATGATCATTAACTATGATCACTAAATATAAACATAACTACTATTATGGCAATCGTTCGATGAATCATCTGCTGATGCCGGCGGTCTCTGAGAGTTCAGTTTCGGTCGTTGCCGTGCATAAAGCCGTCTGTCCCAAGGCTCCAAAGACAATCTGGTCGGCTGGCGATCGGGCGATCTGACATGGGCGGCGTCGATCGAAAGACACCATATTGACTAAGTTTTTACATGGTATTCTTCTTCCAAAGCCCACGTGCGCCTTCGGCTAGGCAAGGGCCACCATGATACCCGGAATCAATGCTCGTAAGCCATCGTTGGTAAGAGGATACGTGGCTCGTACTAATCAGAAGCAGCGTTTGTCGCCGTCGCCAACGCCACGGGAGCATCCGTTGATCAGATCAAGCTCATCTTCTCTTTCCTGCTCTCTTACCCCCTGGCTGCAGTGCTAAAGCGTATCCCTGACCGCGCACCATGGCAGAAGAACATGTTCAACATCGCGGTCACGCTCTTCTACCTGGTTGGTCTGTTCGACCTGTGGGATGGTCTACGCACGATCCTTTACGATGCAGTGGCCATCTACGCCATTGCGTACTACATCGACGGCACGCTCATGCCGTGGATCGGGTTTGTTTTCCTCATGAGCCACATGTCTATCAGCCACATTCAGCGGCAGAATCTCAATGACCCAGGTATCATCGATGTGACTGGTGCTCAAATGGTGCTGCTTATGAAATTGTCGGCTTTTTGCTGGAACGTCCACGACGGCCGGCTGAAGCCCGAGTATCTGAACGATGGACAGAAGGAGCGGGCAGTGTACCAGATGCCGAGCCTGCTTGACTATTCCGGCTATGTGCTGTTCTTCCCCTCCCTCATGGCTGGCCCGGCATTCGACTATGTCGACTATCGACGCTTCCTCGACACAACCATGTTCGACCCGGCTGCCAATGGACTCGGGCCGCCACCAAACAAGAAGGGCAGAAAAATCCCGAGATCAGGCATTCCAGCTCTACAGAAGCTTGTCACAGGTCTGGTCTGGCTCGTCGTCTATTTCCAGCTCGAGGCGCGGTACAATGTGGACACTGTCCTCGATGACTCGTACATGAATCACGGCCTGGTACGGCGCATCTTGATTCTGTATGGGCTGGGCTTCACAGCACGCACAAAGTACTACGCCGTTTGGTCCATGACCGAGGGCGCATGCATTCTGTCCGGCATTGGCTACAACGGCGTCGACCCTGTCACGAGGCGCATTCGATGGGACAAAGTAGAAAACGTAAATCCCTGGGCCATCGAGACGGCGCAGAATAGCCGTGCCTACCTGGAGGGCTGGAATGAGAACACCAATCACTGGCTCCGCTACTACGTCTATCTGCGGGTGACGCCCAAGGGCAAAAAGCCCGGCTTCCGCGCCAGCCTGACCACTTTCATCACTTCTGCCTTTTGGCACGGCTTTGCATCGGGCTACTACTTGACCTTCGCCATGGCCGCGTTTGTGCAGACGGCGGCCAAGAACATCCGACGATACATCCGGCCCTTCTTCTTGACGCCAGACGGGAAACAGGGCACCAAGTACAAGATCTACTACGACGTCGTGTGCTGGTTTGTCACGCAATTCACATATTGCTTCGTCACCGCCCCATTTCTCATCCTCGGATTCAATGACTGCCTCAAAGTGTGGGCACGGGTCTATTTCTACGCGCTCGTCAGCACCCTGGCCAGCATTGCCTTTTTCGCCTCGCCCGGCAGGAAGCTACTGACCAAGAGACTCGACAAGCGAAATCATCCCTACGTGCGACGAGGGGTCAGCCAGGAGAGGATCCATCCACCCGCCCTGGGTCTGCCAAATGACCCTGGCCGCGAGATTGATGAAGCCATTGAGGAGATCAAGGCTGAAGTCGAGGCACGGAATCGACGGGGCAGTACAGTGAGAATGCCGACAGGCGAGGAGCTGCTGAAAGGGATTGAGGACAAGATTGGCAAAGGAGTCAGAATCAATGAACACGGCCGCATTGACTTTGACGGTGTCGCTGTCGACACCGGCGAAGAAACAGCAGCACCGCAGACTACGTCACAGACTGCCACACGGGAAAAGAAAGAGCTGTGATGTCGGCAGCCTCATAGCGGAATAGCATAAATTTCGTAGCAAGCCTCAAGCATTGAGCATTGGACTTCTCGACCACTGGAACTGGTTTGCCAGTACTGTGTATGCTTGTCGACAGGCATATGACTCGGTGCACCAGATTCAAAAGGCCTGTCTGACCTTGTCGTCGCCTCAGCATCATTCCTCCACATTCACACCCGTCCACTGCCAAGCCTGACTCTGATTCGCTGAACGCATTAACTACTGCTCGACTGCACCTCCAACGCAGATCATCGGACACTGCACAGGGTACTCTCAAGCATCGACAGCTGACCAAACACGACGATACCACCATCATCTTGAGCGTCTTTCTTGTCTCCCGTCGCCCGTTCCACACGCATTTCCCTTCTTCTCCTCATCCTCCTCCCCCCCCTCCGCCGCCGCACCCCGCTGGCAGCTCCCCGGCTCGTCTCTGCCTACTCAACCGCACCCCCCCTCAACCGCCACCATGAAACCGGTAGTCTCCGCCTTTAATGCCTGGAGCTGGTCAGTCAGCCACTTGGGGCCCCCTCCTCATTCCATCCATCCCTCCAGACTAGACCACTTGCAACTAACACAGCTTTGCGTCTATAGCACTGTACTCTCGGTCTTCGCCATCGTCATCCTCTCTGTCATTGGCGGGCTATTTGCCGTATGTATCCGTCTGCTTTATTTCCTCCCCTCCTTCCCCCCCACACATACACACCTCCTGATTGACAGACAAATGACAAATAACTAAAACACTGGGAATCTTTTTCCCTTCCTCTTACTAGACCAACCATCATACCATGCTCGGGTTTGAAGACGACCCCCCGGAAGCTGACCATGCGGCTATTGCGACGTCGATTTTCTTTGCCGTGCTGGTATATGTGGTATGTAATTTTGTCCCTCGAGTATACTACAAACACAGGCAATCTAATTGCTGGGAAATAGGGATTTCTGCTCTTTTGTGGGTCGCAGGCTTATCTGTATGTGCGAGCGAGTCGGAGAGGCGCGATTTCGTTGTGATTACGGAACTGGTGTGAGTTTTTTGTGTTTTGCGTTTGATAAAGAAGACGAAGGAGGGGAAGGAGAAGCATACCTTCTATTTTTGATAGGTCTACTGTATATAAAATGACAAGGACAAGAGAATTACGGTGTGGAGTGGTCTAGCGGTCTGGGTCTAACAGAGGGAACAGTTGCATGTCATGATATGAGAGCAAGCGAGGAAGAACACGATAAGCCAATCAATAATCACAACCACTCACAGCCTCCTGAGCAACTTGATTTGGAATTCGCTGTGTGGCGACTGCTCCACTGTGGCTTCGTGTTTGCGGTATAGGTAGCAAATAATCATAGATAAATAATAGGTAGGCATGCTCTGTGATCAAACCAGGAGAGAGCGCCCTTGGCTTGCTCCTTATATCAGATCCTGCTTAACGAACTCAGCATGCAATGCCTTGCCCAAGGCCGCCGGACTTCGCTCCACCGTGACACCAGCACTTTCCAGCGCCGCGATCTTCGTGTCTGCACCACCCTTTCCGCCGCTCACAATAGCACCAGCGTGCCCCATTCTTCGACCAGGTGGGGCGCTGATGCCAGCAATGAAGCTAACCACCGGCTTGTTCTTCTTGTTTTCGCTCTTGAGAAACTCCGATGCATCTTCCTCGGCACTGCCGCCAATCTCGCCAATCATGATGATGCCTTCCGTCTCATCGTCTGCCAAGAACACGCGTAGGCAGTCAATGAAGTTTGTCCCCGAGAACGGGTCACCGCCAATGCCCACCACCAACGACTGGCCAAGACCCGTCTGCGTGGTTTGATTGACTGTACTAGTCGTTAGAAAGTGTGCGTGAAGGGTAGACACGATAGATATCCGGTCATCTTACCAGCCTCATAGGTCAGTGTGCCAGATCGAGACACGATGCCGACTCTGCCTCTCTTGTGGATAAAGCCAGGCATGATGCCAATCTTGCACTGTCCAGGCGCGATGATACCGGGGCAATTGGGCCCCACCAGTCGAGTCTTGCCCTGCGTCTTGAGAATATTGGTCACCCGGACCATGTCGTGCTGAGGAATACCCTCTGTGATGCCTGCAAGCTGTTACAAACTACCGATACACTCGTCCAGAAGTCCATCACTTACACACAACCAGGGGAATCTCAGCTTCTATGGCCTCTTCAATACCCTTGGCCGCAAGAGGCGGGGGCACGAAGATTACAGACGCGTTGGCGCCTGTTTCTTTGACGCCGTCGGCCACAGTAGCGAAGACGGGTCGGTCCAGGTGCGTCTGGCCTGCTTTCTTGGGGTTCGTGCCGCCAACCACATTTGTGCCTGCCTGCTGTCAGAGACCGGCTCCCTAGGACTTGCGGGTAGATAGAGGAGAGGGAGCTTGGAGAGGAGCTCACCGTAGTCGATGGCTTGCTGAGCGTGGAACGTGCCCTGTTTGCCCGTAAAGCCCTGCACCAGCAATTTGGTGTCCTTGTTGATTCTCAAGTTATGGGCCGTCAATTGGTCTGCTTGCCGTCAGTGATATCACTCTTCGGGCCGCACAAGAGTGGAAGTGCTCGTACATGGCGATAGGCCGGAGACAGAGGCATAGCCGCGCCTCTGAGCTTGGCGGAGTGCCAATGAGGCACAGGTCTTGAGTGCCTGCATTGTTTCGAGATGGCCCGCTGGAAAGGTCGAGACTACATGGAAGCGGAGAGCTCTCGCAGTAGGGTAGTAGGAGCACCAGCTCACCGACAGCCAATCAACGGCCTTCGCTAAGTGACCCCCACATCTAGATATAGGGTTAGGGTTCCTCCACTACTGAACACGCCCCGTTTCGGCTTTACTGTATCAGCGGAACATGTTTATTACTGTAGTAACTTAGCATGGCAAGGTAACTCAAGGTAACTTACTCAAGCATGCTGTTTGGTTTGTTGATGCTGTAGCATTTTTTTGGGTCCTCCAATCTCTGTATCTCTCCAAATCGTGCCGAGAGATCTGTTCTCTTTGCTGATGCCAAGACGCGACTAAGTTTGATGCCAAGAGTCAAGATTTCTCAAGGTGGGTCAAGTATTTTGTACAAACGACGGAATCAGCAATCAGTAACGTAGAGGCCGTTCCTGCTTCAGGACAGTGGCGCCTATGGACGTATGGACGCTGGCTTTGTTGAGCCGGGTGAGAGACGAGGGTTGAGAGAGCTAGCCACCGCTACCATGCCAGCCACGACCCAGACTATCGCCCCACATCTTCGGGTCAAGCTGGGCAAGAATGAGAAAGTCCAGCCTGAAAGGGTGCGCTTTATGCAAGCATGCCAGGATATTGCAAACGCACTAATTCAAGAGTACGAAGGCCTTCACGATGACTCCAAGCCGAAGAAGGACATCAACCTCAACAGTCTCCGAGGTCAAATGGCCAAGCGTCACAGGTTGTCAACTCAGCCTAGTCTGACAGCCATTCTCGCGGCCGTGCCTGAGAATTATAGGAAGGCAGTCAGTCAGAAGCTGATTGCCAAGCCCATTCGAACAGCCTCCGGAATCAGTGTGGTTGCAGTCATGTCAAAGCCGCACCGCTGTCCTCATATTGCCTACACTGGCAATGTATGTGTCTATTGCCCTGGTGGCCCGGACAGCGACTTTGAGTATTCCACCCAGTCTTACACTGGCTACGAGCCAACGTCTATGCGAGCAATACGAGCAAGGTATGATCCATTCGAGCAGGCTCGGGGTCGTGTCGACCAAATCAAGTCGCTGGGCCACAATGTTGACAAGGTCGAGTTCATCGTCATGGGTGGAACCTTCATGTCGCTCCCGAAGGAATACCGCGAGAGCTTTATCGCCCAACTCCACAATGCGCTCTCGGGATATCAGACCGACAACGTGGATGAAGCAGTTGCGGCCGGCGAGATGTCAAGCATCAAATGTGTCGGCATCACGATCGAGACACGACCAGACTACTGCTTGGACACTCACCTGTCCGACATGCTCAGGTACGGCTGCACCAGACTTGAGGTGGGCGTGCAATCATTGTACGAAGACGTCGCTCGCGACACGAACCGTGGACACACTGTCGCTGCTGTTGTTGACACGTTCAAACTCTCGAAAGATGCAGGCTTCAAGGTTGTTTCCCACATGATGCCTGATCTGCCTAACGTTGGTATGGAACGAGACATCTTCCAGTTTGAAGAGTACTTCGAGAACCCCAATTTTCGAACAGACGGGCTCAAGATTTATCCTACTCTGGTCATTCGAGGAACTGGGCTCTACGAATTATGGCGGACTGGCAGATACAAAAACTACACTCCTAATGCTCTGGTAGACTTGGTCGCGCGGATCCTGGCTCTAATCCCGCCGTGGACCAGGATCTATCGCGTTCAGAGGGACATACCCATGCCCCTGGTCACCTCGGGCGTTGAGAATGGCAATCTTCGCGAACTAGCCCTGTCGAGAATGAAGGACTTTGGCACGACATGCCGAGATGTGCGAACTCGAGAGGTGGGAATCAATGAAGTCAAAAACAAGATTCGACCCTCCCAAATCGAGCTTGTGCGACGCGACTACATGGCAAACGGCGGGTGGGAGACCTTCCTCGCGTACGAGGATCCGAAGCAAGATATCCTCATTGCCCTGCTCCGTCTGCGAAAGTGCAGCTCCACTCATACCTTCCGACCCGAACTCACAGGCCAGCAGACAAGTCTCGTCCGCGAGCTGCATGTGTATGGTCTAGCCGTACCGATCCACGGCCGTGACAAGGCCAGATTTCAGCATCAAGGTTATGGGACTCTGTTGATGAAGGAGGCTGAACGAATTGCCCGCGATGAGCATGCCAGTACCAAGCTAAGTGTCATCAGCGGTGTCGGCGTGCGAAGCTATTATGAGCGACTCGGATTTTATCTGGATGGTCCATACATGAGTAAGATGCTCTCATTTCATGACGATAGTGATGATGAATGAAACGCCAGCAGCCCCAACCCTCGCGCCAGGTCAAAATACAGTCGCTGTTCACATTTTTCCTCAGTTCTGCGGCCTCTATTCATACTGGTCAGTGTCACTACCGTATTCAGGCTCCTAGGAATAAGTTCGGCCTTGGCGATGGCGTCATCCGCCCTTTTTTGCGCTCCTATTATTATTAATAAACAGCCAGCAAGTAAAAAATATTGAATTTTCTCTCCGCGGAAGAATTCGTTAACTGTCGCTCCGGCTTGAGACCACAATCTTAGTAACTAGTATGCCATAATACTTTTAATCGATTTTCCTCCTGGCCGTCTGATAGAAGACCTTTCCTTTGCTTTCCTTTCTCCTGCATTGTGTGGTGTTTCGGCGCAAGGACCGTGAATTTCCCGCCCTCATCTCGTGCTGACTAAATAGGCAGACAGTTGATGGCGCGTGCTCTACTAACAGCACAAGACTGTAGCAACCACGTCCATCTCATTGTTGGCTCGGGACCCCTTGCTGCGTCCAGATGCGCCAGATCGCTGGAGGTTGGGGCACACCCTGTGCTTGTTGCTCCCGAGGATGACATCCTACATTATACACTGGTCAAGTCAATTGAAGATGGCCTGGTTCGCTGGACCCGACAACTCTTCCAAGAAGCCGACTTGAGGACTCTAGGGAGGCCAGAAGTGGATGCCTACGTCGATGCTGTCTTCGTGACTCTACCCCCTGGGGATAAACAGAGGGCATACATCTCAGAACTCTGCAAGAGACTGAGGATACCAGTCAATGTGGTTGATGCACCAGCTCTGTGCACGTTCACCCTCTTGTCGACCCACTCCGATGGACCCTTGCAGATCGGCATAACGACTTCTGGCCGGGGCGGCACGCTCTCGTCGAGGATACGACGAGAAATTGCATCGAGTCTTCCTCGCGATTTTGGAGTCGCTATTGAACGATTGGGAAGTCTACGACAGAGGATATGGGAAGAGGATATGAAGCCGGTCAGCAACGGCTTAGCAGCGGATGACGCACCAGAAGAAGCTAACGACGCCAACGACGAAGCTGCAAACCAGAAGCACAGTTTCAACGCCCTGGTCAAGGAGGATGACCGATCACCAGAGACCACCCGGACACGGCGAATGCGATGGCTCTCTCAGATCTGTGAATATTGGCCTTTGAGTCGGCTTGCCGCCATTACCGACGAGGATGTCTCAGTCATTCTTGACGCCTACAGATCCAATTCCGGCGTACCTGGGAACACCATCAGCGACATGGAAAAGCAGCTTCTCTCAAACCTGACATCGTCAACAAAAGGATCCATCAGCCTAGTAGGCTCCGGGCCTGGCCACCCATCCCTCCTCACGATGGCGGCGCACAACGCCATCAAGACGGCCGACCTCATTCTTTCCGATAAGCTTGTGCCCGCTGAAGTCCTGGCGCTGATCCCACGAAGAACCGCCGTTCACATTGCCCGCAAGTTCCCCGGCAACGCCGACGCCGCCCAAGAGGAGATGCTAGGGCTAGCACTGAAGGCATTGCACGAAGGCAAACAGGTGCTACGTCTCAAGCAAGGTGACCCGTACCTCTACGGCCGAGGCGCGGAGGAAGTCGCTTTCTTCCGCGTTCAAGGCTTCGAGGCAGTGGTCGTGCCGGGCGTGACAAGCGCGCTATCGGCTCCGATGTTCGCTGAGATACCCGTCACTCACCGCGCAGTTGCTGAAGAAGTACTCGTCTGCACTGGCACCGGCAGGAAAGGTGTCGCTCCAGCGCCGCCCGAGTACAAGAAGAGCCGGACAGCGGTCTTTCTGATGGCTTTGAACCGGCTAGAAAGCCTAGTGCAGAGCTTGACAGAAGAAAAAGAAAAGGAAAACCCAGAACAAGATCAGGAACCGAAATTGAAAAGTCTCCGCACCCTTTGGCCGAAAGACACACCATGTGCGGTGATTGAGCGTGCAAGCTGTCCTGATCAGCGAGTCATCAGATCAACCCTGCAGCATGTCTGCCAGGCAGTGCAAGAGGAAGGCTCCCGACCTCCAGGATTGCTAGTTCTAGGCCACGCATGCGAGGTCTTGCACAAGTTGGACGACGGGAGGCGGTGGACGACCGAAGAAGGTTTCCGAGCCCTGGATGGTCTGAACATGACCGAGCCTGGATTGCATACCCTGAAAGAACTCGGAGAACAAGAGGCAGTCGCCCCTTAAACCGGGAGTATGTAAGCCACGGCGTCAATGAAACGGCCTAGATACCCCTTCCATTCTTGTAAGCAGGCCACTACCATCTTGACTTGGTGAAGCGGGGTTCAAACCTTGTCCTGGCTCCAAGTTATGCTTTACAGCATTAATAATAATAAGTTCACATTTCGCCTAGTCTACTACCGAACTTGATCAGTCTATGTAAGCCTCCTCATCACTATTACGGCATTACTACTACTATACCTAAATCAACCATACATTTCCCCATCTACAGCTGTGGCTTCAGCATCAGCATTATCTCGCAGACATCCGTCCGCGCCCAGGCTCTTCGCATTATGAACAGCAGCCTCCCAGAAACAGCAATTGTATGGACCTTTCAGTCAACCTAATGCTCAGGTGATCACCGGCAGGGAGGTGGAGTTAGAGGCACCCGCTCACAGCGCGAGAGTGCGCTGATGGTGGTGCTTGTGTGTAAAGAGGGAGGACCCGTTGAGAAAGAGATAGAGCCCGAATTAGAAGCGAGTCAAGGAGTTGTTGCGGGCGGTGGTGAGTGTGAGGTTCTATGCGGAGCGTGGAGTGAAGGTGCGACGCTGGACAAGGAGTCATCGTCATCGTCATATTTATCGACATTCACGCTGCTAGGGGCTGGTTCGGCGGCCGTCTTGCCCCTTTCGTTCGGCTTTGTAGCAGACCTGTGTACATCCTCGCGCTCGTCAGCGGGTAGCTGCTCTGCGACACCGTTTGGGTACTCGTCGTTGACCAGGTAATGCCTGCTCTCCTTTTTGACTCTGCTCAAGTCCGGCTTCGTTGGACGCATACTCTCCGGTATCACCCAACCTTCTGGCTCCGGGATTTCGGTCTTCTCTCCTGTCTCCAGGTTGAGGAGCCAGTGCTTGGCTGGCAGAATTTCGACAACTTTGATGGGCTGAAGGTACTCGTAGTAGTGATGCACGTGGATGTCCCGGGAGATGGGCTTTTGAATGATTTCCGTTGTCTGACGGTATATGCATTCCTGTGTCACGGCGGGCAGCCTTTGGGTAGAGACGTCTGTGTGCACGGTATTTTGGCGGGGAAAGTTGTCCGGCAGTGTCATCTGAGCTGGCACATCGACGGGCGTGCCCACTGGCGTCAGCGGGGTTAGTGGTATCTGCCGGTCGGCATGGTTCGGGTCAACACTCTGTTCAGTGCGATGATCCGGCACTCTGCCATCACGATGTTCGTTGTTGCTTTGGCACGAGCTTGTCTGAGATGGGAATTTGGCGCCGCTGGACGCTGCTGATAACGGCCTTGGGAGAAGTGGCAGTCCTTGGGAATCCTGATTCTCCCGTCCGACTAGGTTGTTGGCCTCGTATTGATCGAGTACTGGGGAGGTGGATGCAAGGGGGATGTGCTTTGGCACAGCACGTTGTGATGCTAATAATCCAGCTGTCATCACTGGGAGGGAGGTGGACTGTTGATTAATGGCTGAGTGATGGCCAGTGCTCAGGTCATTAGATAAGAGATCTTTGCTTTGTTTTGATGACGTTCGGACAGAGACTGGCTGTGGAGAAGCTTGAGGGTCTATTTGGATAGAGCCGGCCCTGAGCTGTAGTGACTGGGCAAGTTGGCAAAGGCCCATTCCCGAGG
The DNA here is from genome assembly GCA_003709845.1 of Chaetothyriales sp. CBS 134916. NCBI lineage: Eukaryota > Fungi > Ascomycota > Eurotiomycetes > Chaetothyriales > Domatiomycetaceae > Domatiomyces > Domatiomyces globalis. Next base: position 95,115 of record QQXO01000010.1, on the reverse strand, counting down.
CAGTCCCTTGTTTGGGTTCAAACCGTTCAGTGCCTGCCGAGGGTTGGAAGATGATCTCATGCTCTGCATCCGGTGTTGCCAGGGCCTCTTGCCTCAGTGTCCTGGGCAAGAGAGAGGCGCTCGCGTGCTCCCATTCGCTGAAGGTGGGCGAAGATACCGGGGTTGTCTTCTCTTCGATTGATCTCGCCTTGACCAGCTGGAGGTGCCTCGATCTGCTACGCAGACGTTCCTTCACGCCCATTATGATGGCGGCCATTGTCTTAGAGGATGACAGGGCAGTGCAAGTGCAACAAACGATATGCATTATCGGCTACTTGCTCGTTTCCGGCTAGAGCCAACGATCTACTAGTCGAATTTCCACATAGGGAAGAGGTGGAGGACAACAAGACGGCAGGGGATTCTTGACTTCGGTTGTCAATGCTGATGACGTTTGCAAGAGATATTAATGGCCTGTCACTCCTTATAATTATCCGCCGAAAGCCCCTGTAGCTCTCCATCGACCCTTGTCCTGTACCCCCTGGCCGTACGAGCCATGGTACGAAGATGGAGCACATGTGTCTGCCTAGACCTGCTCGGTGCCCACGAGAAGGTCAGCGCCGTTCAAGCCGTAGTTAGCAACAGCCTGCGGCCAGCTGTCATGACGTTCAGTCGAACCAAGTCTTATTTTCCGGGATGACGACTACGCCGGAGAAGCATAATATACAGCGTGCAATGGCGATCCAGCACTGCAATCCTAATGAGTTGACAAGGACCAAGGACCGGTAGGCTTGTACTTTGGTAGAGGAGACTTTCACCTTACCTCATACATCAGGCATATGAGAACATCTGATGCAATATTTAACATTGGAGGGGAGATATATACTCACCAAGTACGTAGGCTGACGCACCTATATGGTTCATTTAAGTCTCCATACTCAGCAAACATGATCCACCGGGCCGACCGTGGCGAGCATGGCGCTACCTGTTGCGGCAGGAAATACATCATTGCAATATGTATGAGCTCAGGAAGTGTATATCTATCTACCACTACACAACTTGAGACCGATATCTCGACTCTAACCGACTGACTTGTCTTGATCCACTGACACAAAACTTGATACATCCAAACATCTGTGCATCCATCATGGACGCTGCTAAAGCTGCGATCAACAAGATAACATCTGGCCACGGCCATAAGACGACAGTGGACGAGGTCGTTCGCCCAGCCGTAACCCAGGAGCGCGTAAAGCCTTACCGCCATGAAGAATTCACGCAGGCGGTAGACCGCGAAGTCCACCAAGACCACTACCACACGACGGTGCAGCCGGTCAGCCACAAGGAGACGTTGCCAGAGAAGCACACGCACAACTTGCTGCCGGTGGAGCACAAGGAAATCCAGCATGACAGCAACGACGAGGCCAAGGCCAAAGCGTCCGCCGAGCTGGCTCGGTTCAAGGACTCATCGACAGTGCATCGGACCAAGCACACACAGGAAGTGGCGCCCACGACCGTAGGCGAGCACGTGCACCACCACGTCCACGAGACTGTCGTGCCAGTTATCCAGAAGGAAACCATCCAGCCCGAGGTTTGTACATTCATAGACACACATCCACCTACGACAATGCTTTGTTCAGCCTTGCTAATCAGTTGGTATTTACTAATTAGGTCGTGCACACCACAGTACCCGTGCACGAAACGCACCACACAGCATCACAACACCACGGAATCTCAGCGTTACCTACCAAGACGCTGGACGAGTTCAACCGCGCGGGCGGCAGCCTGGCCGGCAGCAAGGAGCACGCGCATGAAGAATACGATGGCCCGCCGTGCCAATACAACGAGAATCTCAACACGACGTTTGAGAAACTCGGCTTTGCTAGTGATAAGTCTAGTTCCAGCAACGCTGCTGCCAGCGGCACTACTGGAAATAGTAACAGGGGTACATACACGGCCAAGACAGCGGGTGTAGGTGGTGGTGCTTCTTCTCGTCCAGGTACTACCGCCATCACCGGCCGTGGTGGTACAAGTGTCAACGAGACACGCCCGCGCGACTCTGGCATTGCTGTTGACGGATCGAGTGATAGTTCGGCGAGGACGACGAACGGTCAAACACGACGATGACTTCAAATGAAAAAGGCTTGGATGTTGAGTGGGAAAGTGGGAGGGAAGCAGGTTGATGTGTTACTGGAACAATACCAAGTAGAATTTGAATGTCCGTGGGATGGTGGTAGATACCTGCACCTTGAAGAGTAGCTTTTAGTTAGTCCCTTCCCCACAGTTTTCTTGCTGGCAACCCTCGCAGTTCTAAATGCTGGCAGTACTGCACACTCTTCAAACATTCCTGCCTGCTAGGGCTTGGAAAAGGTAGAGTGGCTATCTACAAGACGTCTATCAATGAAAGGCGTTTCTTGAAGACAGGGATTCTGCTACAAATAAAGGACTGCCTTAAATACTTGTTGCACTGCCTCTCCCTCTTCTCTTTTGGTTGGTCCTTGCTGTAAGGGCTTGCAATAGGTAGATTCGCTATCTACAGTGTGTCAGCGGCAGTCTATGTGTGCGGGAGAGATCAGTCACGTGAGCCACAATTTCCGGTACCGGTGCACCAGACACTTCAGATATCCTCAATAAGAAAGGATCGATACCGATCGACCAGTGGGAATCTCTGGTGTGCGCACCATACTAATTACCCAGTCGCCGAGGTCAAGGAGCTCTAGATCAGCAAACTCTGCTAAGGTATATAGTACAGATAGCCCCTTGTAATCCAAGCGACCGGGTCACGGTCTTCACTCAATTGTCTCTTGATCCCATCATACGATTCGTCTGATCATCCGATAGCTTGCTTGATATTGTCGCTGTCACAGTGGCACTATGAGACGAGAAGGCTTCCTTAAAGAGGGACCTTCTGAGCAGGGGGTTGCTACAATATATATTTTCCTGGTGCCCCCCTGGACTGCCTGTTCTGGTTACCCTAGTGCTTCCTTCGTGCTCTCATCCTCTTCTATTCTGGTCGTTGTGATCTACTTCTGGCTGGCCCTAGCCCCAAGGTACTTGTGTACATTAATGACTGCAATCTCTGTTGTCGCGACCGGAACACTTCTGTACAATAGTTGCACCTAGCATCAACACTAGCGGCAATAGTTAGTAATAGTCAGTAGGGGTCCTTCAGCAAGAAGAAGTCGAGGGAAAGGTACGGTCTAGTGGTAACTACATCCCCTAGAATAGGAATGGCCTATATGGTGGCCCACAAAATAAGATTTCCTCGTTCGGAAGTTGCGTACAGACCTCTGTCCTTAATTCCCCTCTTCTCCAGGTAGTACAATCGCAAGCGAGCAACACTGACAGCCACCAGCCAGCTGATAGTTAAGATTAATGACTCAGCCACGGAATATCACAGGCGAGACGTCAGGAAAGCGGAAAGCGGGAGGCGAGTTGTCATTAAATTGTTACTAAACCCTATTTAGCAGGTGCTAGGACCGCCGTCGTTTCGGACTTGGATCTATCAGCTGTCACCTCGCAGAGTGCCTTAGATATACGGCGCTGTGCGCTCTCTTCTTCGATGTAAAAGCAATATATTGAATTCTGCACTCATCGGGTAGTAAATCATCAAATCGTAATTCCCTCCTGCGCAAGCAGATGGGGCAGAGTCCTGTGCCATGTTGCGCACCCCATGCGACTCGCCGCCACCTGTTGATCGGGGATAGGCCCTGAATCAGTCAAGTCGAGCACGTGACCCGGTGCCGCCTGCCTATAGCGATATCATCGTTGCTCATAGTGAGACGATGTCGGTCACAGTAGGACAACTACCATACGACTAGCAGAGTTTTCCGCCGATATCGCATCGACGATATTCACGAGCGTTGTGTATATATATATATCGAGCAGGAATTATGCTCTAGATAGACAATAAATCAATCGATCATAGCACTGCGGTTTCGGAGATATCGTCTGTCCAACAAGTAGGCTGAATACAGTGCTGATTCAACCCCTAGAGCCACTGCAAATAACAAATTCCAACCTATTGTAAAACCTGAAAGATACTTGATTTCATAATCTCTAGAGTTACGAAACTAACTTACTATGCTTATCTGCTATAGACCTTGGCTGATGTTGTTGTACAGTTAGTAATTTATAGTATAGTGAAATCCTTTATCCTGATATAATTAGAAGGTTTATTAGCCGGTGTTGCGATCCAGTGGTGCCGCCTGCCGCCCACGACAGCCAAGACTTCCAAGGGCGTAGCCCCTAACAAGAAGACAATAGGGTCTTACAGTAATACCAGGGCTAACCTTCGTCTCCTCTATATCTGCTTAAATAGACTTTCTTATGCTGTAATTATTTAATAATGCTATATAAGGAATCTATATAGATAGTAGAGCTAGCAGATCTTTATAGGCTGCGTGTTAGGGGCACTAGATGACACGGTTTGCACCTACCAGGCAGGCAAGGTCTTGGCGGTGCCCCTAATTTACTCATCTGCAGCTCGTAGCTAGATTGATCATTAAGTACATGCACGAATCATTTCATTCTCCGCTCCGTTAGCCGTTTCGGGTCCTACGACACGACCTTCAGAGCTAACTAATCTAGATTCCCTAATTATGTCGTAGTATAGACGTACAAGACTCAAAGCTTGGAGAGTCGACAGATTCCCGCACACTCCTCGCATACTTATCACCTTCACCTCGCAGGGCTGTAGTCTGCCTTTCCATGCCTACGCTAGAGGTCCTTTGCCCTGCGCAGCCCCCTCCATGTCTGTCTCGAAGGATTGCACCGTTTGGATCATGCGTAGCTCCAGGCATAATCCTTCGCGCGTCGCGGGGCTGACGATTGCCTTGCACAGCCTCCTTTGCATCATCGTCGGGCAAGCGTCGGGGAGTAGTCGTCCTGTCACCCTTTTTCAGGGATTTCCCGGACCTCAAAAACAGCTCGAAAATCAGCGCAACTGAAGAAGAGGCTAGAAGGGAGGCTAAAGGAGGCTAGAGGAGGCTAGTTAGAGGAGAGCCCTACAAGGATACTTATAGGGAAGCCTCTCCCTCCCTGCTCAGAGGCTTCTTCAACGAAACATTTGTGTATACATGGACCACTTACCTTACCCAAAAGGCGCGGCCCAAAGCCGCCTTTCCATCCGGCTCCATCTCCCACTGCATGAAATCATTGACTGCACGGCGGTCTCCCCCATCGACTGCTGGAACAGAGCGAAATCAGAAGTCGATGATAATAATACAACCTTGCTCATTCAACAGCTGCAGCGATGGCTCTACTTTGGGTCGCTCTCTCACACTATTGGGAAGCCGGTCCGGGTCGAAGATTACCACCAGGGCGAGTTCCTCAGCTCGCGTCTGTTGCCCTTCGCTCTCACTGGAAGCCTGAATAACACTAGACCCCACGAAACGCTTGCCTTTAGTCTTACGCAGGTCGAAGATGAGGCCGCAGCAATCCAGAATCGGACCCAACCGGGGGAAAGTTTCAGAGAACTGTGCTTGGTGGTGTTATCCATCAAAGTTCTTACAGATTCTTTACGTAGAGCGATTATGAATAGAGAGTGCTTTGTGAACCGGAGGCACCTGCGCCACAACGAACAGTACGACAATGCTTTTGCTGTGGCTGGTATCAACTGCTGGCTCTTAGCAGATCGCATGCGTTGGCAAGATGGCTGGTGCACAACTTTACGACTTCGACAGTGTATTATCTTTCTTCGATCCGTCGTCTTCAACCGAATGAATTGGGCGGGGAAAGCCACCGCGTATGTCCTGAGAACAGATGCGAGTTTTTCTACGACGAGAATAATTATCAGCTAGCACACACTGAGCAGTGCGACGCACAGGACCACGAGGACTGCAACGTGGTGGACTCGCCTCTAGCTCACATTATGAGCACCTTGGACCAACACGGTATCCCGACCTTGGCACTAAGGCGCAAGAAGGTCATTGCTTCCAAAGTGACCTTTGGAGTTCCTTACGTTGCAATAACACATGTCTGGTCTGGAGGCCTTGGAAATCCAAAAAGGAATGCCATGAACTTGTGCCAACTGCGGGAGATCCAAGAGCTCACTGCTCTGAGCCGCCGCACCTTGCAGGGCTTTAAACCAAAATCAGGACCAAAAGGGGTCTTCCCAAGGATGTGGGGCACAATGATTAACCCGTTAAGCCTCGTACCTCAAGCTCGCCCTGAATGGTTCTGGATTGACACCCTGAACATTCCGAAGGTAGATGAGACTGGTGGGCCAAAGCCTCCAAACGATCTAAGCTTTGTTGACGATAACAGCACGAGCGCGAGGACGATGAGTGACAATAGTGCATTCGACGGAGGCCGGCCACAAGCCGACAATGAAACCGACCCTCTCGTCAATGCTATGTGGTCTAATCGTGTCGTTGCCATTGATCGTATGAGCCAAACATACGCCGCTGCAGACTGGGCCATTGTTTTGGATCCCGAGCTTCGTCGAATGGATTTAAAATGGGCTCAAAAGAACCACGACCCAGACAGTGAAGATGCTGACCATGATCTCCTCCAGATGATGACCTCTATTCTTATCTGCTCCTGGATGTCCCGGGCTTGGACTTATCAAGAGGGCGCGATGGCGAAAGAACTCATGGTGAAATTCCGAAGCCAAACTCTTCTGCCGATACGAGTCGCACGGTCCGACCTACTCACCAGAAATCGACGCCGACAGACAAAAGGTGTATACGGTGACGTCCATGACATGCTTGACGAAGTATCCGCTTGGTATTCTGACCTGCCCACAAGTCGAGACGATGACGCTGCTGTTGGCCGCAAGCAAATATCAGCAGGCGGCGAGGATGGGTTTGATGTCTTGTAGAGGTCTGGAATGCTCTCGCCGCGAGGAGCACTAGTAGAACAGTCGACCGACTTGCGTTCCTATCATTGATGCTTGGCCTCCGCCCCAGTGATGTTCGCAAAAACCATCCTCGTGCTAGGCTGAAAGCGATCCTCATGACGCAGACTAAGCTGCCCGTGGCACTGCTATTCCAAGGCCCGCTGACAAGAAAGGAGCGAGTGAGCGAGAGAAAAGAGTTTCAGAAGGAGCAAAGGCCGAAGCGGAGCGGGGTCATCCGTTCCCCAGGTACAATGAGGATCCAGCTTACCCGCTACCGCGCAGTATAAGAAGCGTTTCGCTACCTAGAAGACTTGGTTGGATGTTCCGAGGGCCACAGGAGTCGGCTTACGTCTATTTCAATAATATCTCGCTCGAGAAGGGTTCGCAGCGACCGCAGCTCTATCGTTTGCAGCCTGGATCATTCAATCGCGACTCGGTTGTGTATACAGTGAAAGAGGAATCGTTCAATTGTGTCTTCACATTGAAAATTCGTAAGTACTTACGAGAGGAGTTCCACCGAAGCTGCCATGATATGTGCTTGTTCCTGTTGGTCAGCTCCTCCATAGAAGCAACCAGAAGGCGATCCCAAGCATCCATTCCGGCCATACTGATGACCGAGAAAGGCAGTCAGTTCTCTGACCGCGATTCTGCACCACTCGTCGTGCGCACTTTCAGGCACCTATGCGCCGTATCTTGTACAGGAATACGACCCGGGCGCAGACAGGACATTTTGGGCCCCCTGCTTCGGGCGCAAGCCGAACAATTCTTAGAGGGTACTGAATACCGCATCGACTGCGATTTCCGTAATGTGTCGGCACCCAGTAATCATCGCATCCATGGCTTTTTGCCGACCTGGATCACGACTTTCGATGTGCTTAGCACTATCATGCTCCCACTCGTGCTCTACTATTTGCTGGTGTTCAGCTTGATGTGCCCCGCCGCTTTCACCCACGGGCCGGGTTCGTTTCCGCGCGGCTGGTTGGCGCTGATCGGGTTCTTTATGATGATGAGGTTGCTATCTTTTGCGTGGAACAACATGCGGGGCTACGCAGCGGCAGCGGAGCGTATTCAATTCACCGCATGGGTGAATGGTATTGATAATAATGCTGCACCTGTGGTTGATCTGGAGAAGCGGTACACAGGCTTCTCGGTGCACATGTCGCCAAGAGATACCATTATGGTGCTGACCATAAGTATGTTGCTCATCATAATTGCGCAGCTCTGTATAAGGATCGAGGGCTTCGCTGGATGATTGCAATAGGGGGTGCCTTGGTGGGAGAGCTGCTCTTTAGATGGGGGTTGGAGATCTGGTTGCCTACTTCGATCTTCTGGGGCCCCACTTCCCATGCTGGCCTGCCAGAGCATGAAACGTTGAGGCAGGTGTACATGAGCTCGTCGTGGCTGACTCGAAGAGTGAAGGCGATGCTGGGGAGGAGGTAAGTAGACCGCTGGCTGAGTTCTTTCTCCTGGCGCATGCGCCAAGTCACTTGCCTGATACATACCCTGCCGTAACTTAGTACGTGGCAGTGGAAATATCATGACGAATATATTGATACTGTAGATGTGTTATGACTGGTCTTAGAAAGACGACTGAGTCAGCTGGAATTACACTATCGGTAATGCGAAATGAGCTGAATGACTGTCCTACTGACTGACTGACTGACTGACTGACTGACTGACTGACTGACTGACTGGCTGACTGACTCTCTGGGTGTGTGTTAGGGGGGTATCAGGTCTCTCAATTCGTGGCTTACTTGGTAATACAAGCATCCACATTCCACCAAAAACGCCATTTAAGGAGTGCTATGCTATACTATGCTGTTCCGTGCCGGGCGCCTGCCATGCGATGCTGCTGGGTCAAGATGAATGTCATCGGCTCCGGTCGATGCCGTGGGGTGTTTGCCTCTGGGTGTGGTCTCGGCCAAGGCGATTGAAGGTTCTCGTGACCGCATTTCGCCATGGTGACTGCTGCTGATCGGGAGATTGGCCACCCAAGAGCGGGATTGTGACGTCCTCACCGCGTTCAATATCGTCGTCATCGGTCTCGTCATCGCGAGAAGGGATGGGCAAGACAGAGCTGGGATCATCGTCGCTGGTCAGGGCCCCATGGACCTGGACATGGTCGGTTGTGTGGTCGCGATCAAGTCGCTGGTCAGTGTTGTGTGGAGGTGGACCAGAGCGGTTCATGCTTCGAACGACATCTCGTTTGCAAATGGGACAGGTCCGCCGACGGTTGACCAGCCAGGGGGTGATGCAGTCGGCGTGAAACTCGTGTCCGCAGGGGAGTGACATCACCTGGCTCTCGCCGTCGACATACTCTTCGAGGCAGACAACACACTCAACCTGGCGTCCATGAAAGTGCTTGCGTCTAGGTTTGGAGCAGGCCTTCTCAGTCGGAGGGGTGCTGGCAAGAGACAATACCGAGTCTGGACTGCAGCCGAGAAGGGCGGTGGTGGTTTGAGAGCGGGGCCGAGAACGATTGTTGACGGCTTGCAAGGTGGGCGAGGTGGCTTGAGAATGGTCGGCGGAGGATGGTTGCGACGAGGTTGTGGACGAGGTAGCGGACATGGTATGGTAGGTGCGCACGGGGAGCCGCTCAACGACTGATTTTGGGGCTCGCCATCTTCTGCGTCGTATTCTAGACCTCAGCAGCAGAAGGGCATAGACAACCGTCAGCGTGATGAGCGGACTAATGACGAGGACAAGAAGGGTGTCGAACAAGGGGCTGGTCGAAAGGCTGGTAGGGGTCAGGGTGACCCAGAGGGCGTCCTGTTCGTCAGGGCCATCGCTGGCCTTCTTAGCTGGTGGATCCCCGGACAGCGTATGTGGCTGTGAAGGGGGCTTGCTCTGTTGACACGGCTTCTCCCCCAGGAGGAAGGAAAACCAACCTCTGCGGGCGCCGGCTTTATGGCTGCGATCTTGCTTGGCATATGCGGGATGTGTCATTGAGCCCTTGGCGTCAGGCTTGAGGCTGCCGTCTTGATCACGCTCGTATTCGCCACTGCCAGGAGTAATGCTTTCGCCTTTCAACCCCGTTTCCGCCGGTTTCTTGAGGCCCGAGTCCAACAAGGAGGCCGGAACAGATTTGGGATCGTTGGGATGGGGCGAGGAAGTTGTGGTCGGCTTGGATGCAATCAGCTCGGTGTCTCGCCAGTCTTGCACGCCAATGACGAAGTCATCCTCACTGCGACGCGCGCTCGTGGATGTGGCCTTGGGTAGGACCGAGCTGGAGACGGAGCGGGCTGCTGACTTGGTTGCAGAAAGGGACTTTGTCTTGGCCGCATCATCTTCATCCCAGTCTTCTTGCAGGATCCACTTGATATTGCCACTGCCGGGTGGGCGGCGGCTGTCCTCGGCGTGCCAAGGCGATGAGTCAGCGAGTCCGATAGCAGAGAGGGCGTCTTGCATCCAATCAGCTTCGTTGTGTGCAGAGGGAGCCGGCGATTTGGCCTGCACATTGGGGGATCTCTGCAGAGTGGCGGCTGAGGTGAAGACGGGCTTGTCTGCTGCTACTGCTGCTGCTGCCCTGTGGTTCCTAGGCTCGTTGTCGAGGCGCGCATTGTCGTCAGGCCTAGACGTCTTGTCGGGCGCGAGGCTGGCGAGCAGATGGGCAGCGTTGTAGGTGGTGAAGATGGCGGGGATGGTGACGTTGGAGGTGTCTCCCTTGGCGTACATGCTGGTCAGGGGCCCACCCTTTTCGCGCTCGCCGACAATGACTGCAATGCCGCCCCGGCGCTGGACCCATTTGACCTTTTCATGGAAGCCGCAGCCACCACGCGCAAGCAGCACGATCTTGCCCGCGATGTCGGCACTCTCCTGCAGCGATTCGATGTCGGCGTGCGTGGGTTTTTGGCGCTTGTCCGGCTGGGCATTGGCTGGCTCGCCGGGCTTGGCAGGAGCGGCCGGGTTGGAATCTGGCAGCGGACTGTGCAGGTAGTCGTCCGTGCCGTCGTCAACGCTCGGGTCTACGGCCGAGTCGGCGGCCTGGCTGTGGCTGCTCTTGCCGGCCTTGGTGTCGGCGGCAGAGTCAAGCGCGCGCTTCTGCGACTTAGCCGCGGCAGTGGCAGGCACGGGCAGGCCCGCACGCTGCTGCCGCTCGGACTCTTGCCAGTCCGGCACATCGGAGCAGCCAAATTCCCAGCCGGTGGTGTGCAGAGCGCCACCTGCAAGTGCCGGCTCGTCGCCAAAGCCGCGGCCAACCCACAGCTGGCCACTGAGGCCCTTGGCCGGCAGTGCAGGCCCGAAGGCGGCGGGCCGGGCCAGGAAGAAGGTCGAGTTGTCGTTGGTTAGACTGATGATGGCCGAGGGCGGGAACAGCGTTGACGGGGCCGAGAAGGAGAGCAGGGCGCTCAGACGGCCCGTGTGCGGCGCATAGCCGGCGCGGAGCTTGGCCGCCGGGTCGGAATGGGCGAAGAGCGACCACGTGGTGAGAAAGACGGGAAGGGCGACAAAAAAGGTGACAAGGAGGACGAGGCGGAGCGGCCGCATGGTGAAGGGGGAGTGAAGGGGGGATGAGGGAAGGAGGGATGAGGGAAGGAGGGATGAGGGAAGGAGGGATGAGGGAAGGGTGGATGAGGGAAGGGTGGATGAGGGACAGACAGCCTGAGGGTGGTGATAGTAGTGATGGTGGTGATGGTGGTGATGGTGGTGATGGTGGTGATGGCGGTGATGGTGGTGGTGGTGGTCCGCAGTACTGTCTCAGCACAGCCACGCTCCAACACAGCTGGAGACGGCCATCAGCTCAGGGAGGTGAGCAGAGGCAACTGCAGCTGCAGTCAACTAATAGACAAACGATGCCAGGCACACTGTGAATAGGGAATAAAGCAGCGGATTCCCGCTCTGTCGTGGGTGCTGTGCCCTTCGTGGCTATGGCACCGCGTGCCCAGCCAATCACGTGAGCAGCCTACGGTGGAGCAGAGACGCCGCTGCTACCATTTCGTCCATTAGGCTGGGCAACCTCGGGTCAGACCAAGTTTCACAAGCCTTTGGGGATCGCCCAAAAGACTGAGAGTACTCCCGACTCTCAGGGAACCTCTTGGAACTTGTAATATTTATGCTGTCACGCCGCACACTGTGACACCTCGATTAGTGGATTTGCTGGCCGTGTGGCTTGAGAGGACGTGAAATGGGCCGGGAGATCACTGGCCAGAGAAGGTCGCACACTGAGATGGTCGACGTCACAGCATTGCGCCATCACCAGTATACTATTGTAGAAACAGTCTGATAGAAGCCAAAGGTTGTCTTTGTCATTGTACTATAGGTAGTTACTTGGTGGAAAAGCCAAAGCAGAAAGCACCTTCCTCTGCACACCGCACCTGACTTGCCCAACATACCGCATGTGCATCCACAGCTCCAATGCGTCCGAGCTCCTCTACATTGCTTCATCATCTGCCTTCTTGCTTGCCGTCTCATTAACCGTGCTATACATTGACTGCCTGACTACAGCAACTTAGCCGTTTCAAAAGCATTGTCGGTGCCCTGCCATGGCCCCGGGGCGTAGCCGCTTTTTTGCTTTTGACTTTCTTGTAGTAGTTATGTCTTGTTGTCATCAGAATATGACGGATAGAAGAGGTTGAAAGTTCGTGTGAAGATTGCAACTATGGAGGTACGGATGAGCTACTTTGAAAGGGCAAAAGTAACGAATCTTGTATCCGCGTTCAGCCGTTGTCCGCGTTCAGAGCTGTCAGCTCTCTGAAGTCTAACATGTCTTATTAATCTACAACACCCCGTGTTCAGATTACGGTATTATTATCGTCAGATGCAAAAGCTCTTCAAGACCAGACTGACTAATCTCGAACAGGCAAAGGCGCATCTCCTTTGACACCCTGGTCACTGACGAGGACCTACAGTAGTACAGCCAGAGACAGCAAGGTACGATGGACTAGCGAACAACTAGACACGAAGATCCAAGGATCGTGCTTCCCCACGAATCTTTTCTTTATTAAGCTTATTATCAATCCATGACGAGTGCCCCTAAATAACTTATTAGCTTTTGGGAGGTGACGTCATTGCTCCATCAATTATACACATGGAAGCATTACACCATCCTTGTTGTTGTGCATCCCGTTGGAAGGACCTCCTTTCTTTAGAGGCACTTCCTGCCATCTCCTTCTGGAGCCACCATGGGAGACTCCGGCCCTAATGGCCCGCTTCCCAGGGCCGACTCACAGGGCCTCGACCCCGTTGCCAAGCCTAAATCCCCTCGCCCTGACTCGACTGAGGCCGAGGAGGAGGAAGACTTTCTCAAGCCTGCACGATGGTGGTACGCCAGCACTCTTTTCCCTCTATTTGCCGGCACCTTTGGCCCTATGGCCAACACGTTCAGTATTTGCGCCCTCGTCGAACATTGGCGCGAGTACGTGCCTGCCGGCTCATCCGCGGACCATGCAATTCACATCAAGGATCCAGCATGGCTGGTTGCTGTCAATTCCCTGTCTCTAGCCATTTCCTTGATCGCCAATCTTTCCCTGTTCTTAAGCATGACTAAACGCCTGCCCTTTAATATTGCCCAACCCATCACCATTCTCGGCTTCTGGATCGCCTCCGTCCTCCTCATTGGTCCCATTGTGTACGCCTCGGTAAATCCATGGCGCCAAGATATCAAACACCAGTCCTTGACACAGGCCTACTACTATGCCATCTTTGCTGCAGGCCTTTACCAGATCATCTCCTACCTTCTCTGCATCACCGTCTACGGAGCTCTGGCGGGCCAGTATAGCAGGGAGTTCAAATTAACACCCGCCCAACGAACGCTCATGCTCCAGACCATCCTCTACTTTCTGTGGCAGAATTTATGGTCCCTGGGATACTCTTACATCGAAGAATGGACCTTTCTCGACGCTGTCTTCTGGGCCGACTTTACCACCCTCTCCATCGGCCTTGGCGGAGATTTTGTTCCCACCACCCATCTCGGCCGAGGTCTTCTCTTCCCATTTGCCTTAGGCGGTATCATCCTCCTTGGTCTTGTCGTCGGTTCTATTCATTCGCTCGTCTTAGACCGAAGCAACAGAAAGGTGGCCGGTCGCGTCACGGAGAAGACAAGGGAAAACTTAGTCAAACGCATCGACAACATTTTAACACATGGCCTGCCTCCAAATCGCACATGGCGAGGCAAGGCGGGAGGTACAGCCAGAGCGCTAGCATTGAAGCTACATGATCACTCACTCACCGAGAAGGATCGTCGCCGTTTTGAGTTTGAAGCAATGAGAAAAGTCCAGAAGGTTTCTGCCCGTAGACAGAAATATCTCAGCCTCTTCGTTTCCACTTTTGCCTTTGCTTTCCTCTGGACCATCGGAGCCTACGTCTTCTATAAGGCCGAGAAAGACCAACAGTGGTCCTACTTTGAATCCTTATACTTTTCTTATACAACCCTGCTCACTATCGGATACGGCGACTTTGTACCAACGAGCAACTCCGGCAAGCCCTTCTTTGTTTTCTGGTCCCTGCTCGCTGTGCCCACCCTGACCATCTTGATCTCCAATATGGGAGACACTGCTATCAAGGAATTCAAAGACTTCGTCATCTGGCTCGGCGAAATCACCCTTCTCCCAAGTACCGAGGCTACAACTGCCGATCGCCTTAAATATGGCTTGTACAAATGTGGCTTGAAGAATACGATTCCTCAGAAGGCCGTCGACAACACTGAGAACACCGACTCGGACTCCTCCAGCCAGGACTTTCAAGAGTTGCATCCCGGTCTTGCCAAGGTCTTCAGGCTAAAGAGAAGGAAGAACAAAGACGTACAACGCGACATGGGAGAACGCATGATAACAGACTTTGAGCAAGCCGAGCAGATAGAGGAGACGAGCGCCAGACCCGAGAGTGATCAAGCCGCCCAAGACGACCACCACTATCGCCGCGAGCTCCTCCAACAGATCAAACGCGTCTACAGCGACGTCTTGAGCGACGACACAAAGCACTACTCCTACGACGACTGGGCATACTTCATGCACCTGCTGGGCCAAGACGAATCCGATCCCCGCCATCATATCCAGGCTCCCGTCAAGATTAGCAGCAAAGAAGATCTCAACCAACTACGCACCGAAGCTGAAACCGGAGTCAGAAAATGGAGCTGGCTAAGCCCAAGCAGCCCGCTGATGCTGAACAAGGATGAATCAGAATGGGTCTTGTCAAGGCTCGTTGCCAAGCTTGAGCAGAACCTGCGAGAGGTACAGCGTGAGATAGACAAGCACAAACGCGTGCTGCGCGAGGCTGCAGGCAACGGCCTATCCACCACCACCGCTGACCATGAGAAGCACGCTTGATTCTCTCTCCCCCTTGAAGATTTTGTGCCTTGAATACAAGATGTACATCAATCTATTTGTTTGAAGGTTTAGTACACCAGTATTTGCGAATACAGTGTTTGAGCAACTTGGACATGGTAATGGCCATGAAGCTATTAATAAATGGCAAACAGAATAATTACAATCATAGTACAGACAACGATAGGAACAGAGAAGAGCGAGGGCTAAGAAATGCAGCCCTGCCAAATACGACTATAAGAACACCCATACACCCCTGTCATACATTTACAGAGAAGTTATGGGACCAAGCTTTGTTCATTTCTTATTAGCATAATAAGACAAGTTATTTTGTCATCTCATGACTAGATCAGGTCAAATCATGGGCGCTTAGCAATGTATTTATTTGAACCAACAAAAACAACAACAATTCAGCCACTTCCAAAAAGTATACATTACCTCAAAGCAGTCTGGCTATGGCTGTGGCTGTTGCTCTTGTTCTTGTTGCTATGTCATTTAGATAGCGAACAGACAAGAAAACAATTTCTCCTTGGTCATCATTCTGTTGCGTACTCGGTGCTTTCAGCTTTGCTGCTGTTTCGTTGGTTGAGTAAAGTAGTATGATTTGGACAAGATAGCCTTCCCGTTGGCTGACTCATGGGAGTCTGCGCTCATGAGTATTCTTTGTTGGTGCCGTCGATAAAGCTGCCGCGGCTTCGGGTGCTCTTGCTGCGTTTGACGCGGAAGAAGCTCTTGCGAGGAGCAGAGGATTGCACCTTCGTTTGTCGGCCCGAACTGCCGCCTATGCAGAGGAAGATGGTAGCGAGAAAGAAGCAGGTAAATGCCGCCCACTGGAACCCGAAGGCATATGAGCCAACGTGGGCCGATTGACCGTTGTGTCGGAAGTTGTTCCGTCCTTTGGTGTATGCTGCGCTACAAAAATGAGTGTTAGCAGGCGCCAAGGCCGGGCGTTCCAAGAGTACATCTACTTACGTCATGAGCGAAGCCTGAATGGTCTGGAAGAAGAAGGCGAGGATGGCGAAGAAGCTAGACAGATATGCGCCAAGCCGTGTGCAGATGGCGAACACACTGAGCAAGAAGGCGAGAACGCCAAAGAACAGGGCCATCAGCATGAACGCGAACATGAACCGCGTCATGTAGAAGTAGTAATTGGTGCCAATGAACTTTGCAGGCACATTAACGTGGGTGTTGAACTCTCGATGGGACGGTGGATCGAGCGGAAAGGCCGGACGGACGTTCTCATAGTGCTTGTCGCCGCACACTGTTCGGGAGCCATCCTTGCCGCAGACATTCCAGTACGTCCATCGAGATACCAGCAGCGCATTAGGGATGTTGCTGGTATCTGCTTCGAGGAAGTAAAACCGGTTCACCGGGTAGCCGTCGACAGCACCAGCCAGAAGGATAAAGAACATAAAAATAATGCCGCCTGCCAGCAACAGCAGTGACAGCAGGCCAAACAAAGATTCTGGGGGTTATGTGTGCTTAGCCATCTGAATTGCGCAAAGCAGAGATGGTGACGTACTGGAAGCCATGACGGCGTGCGCGGAATGGAAGTTCCGAGGCAGTGCTTGTTCTCGGTACCTCCGGCTTCACCTATTTAAATGCTTCTCAAGGCAAAGATGTAGGTATTCAAGAAGGGGGAGAAGAAGAGATGGCCAGAGAATGTTAGGAGCAAACCCAGTGTAGCGTAGCAGAGTAGTGAGCCGAGCAAGAAGGGATGGACAGGCATGACTTGATAATAAACTGGGTGGTGAAGTTGTAGTTACGTCATCCACAACCTTTTTCCAAGTAGCTTCAACACTTTTAGCCTAATAGGGAATAGCGGAACTGACAGCCAGCGTAGCGCTTTTGGCTCATTCGTGACCGAGTGTTTACCTTTCTTTACAACGACAGATTACCGGAACGCCCAGGAAAGTCTACTGTATCCAGAGTGCCCACTAACCATGACGTCGGATATAGTTTCTGTCATTTCGGAAGCAATAATGCATTGGTGACTGACCCTACAGGTACCATTGACGTCGTACATGGCAACATGTCAACCTGGGTGTACCCTCCCATTCCGGCCGAGGAACAACGCAGAGCTGAAGACGAGGCGCTGCAACTTGAGCTGCAATGGCTACTGAGATCGTTGCAGGGTGCACTGCCCTTGCTCAAGGAAGGCCTAGAAGAGTGTGCAAGCCTCCTGGCACCCAGGGAACCGGGGTCGACCTTGGTTCTTTCCTCCCTCAGGTCTGAGAACGTGAAAGGCTTTGTCACGCGCGTTGGCACCAAGATTGTCAAGGGTGACATTCACTTACGACTGACTACACTGCTCCCCAACACACCACGCACACAGACCGCGTCCAGCCCATCAACTCGATTGACCTTGACGCCATCTCCATCAGCACCAGATCTGGTCTTGCCTCAGCTCTTCGCTGTGAGGTCGCTGATTAATGATTCTCTTGACGTGATTGACGTGTCGCGATGGAGCGGTGAGCCCACAGATGCTTCTTTCATATCCGGTCAGCTGAAGCTCCTCCATGACCATTTGCGTGATGCGAGGGCTTATATGAAGGGCATCGCCGCCGGTGAGCCTCTCAACTTGGTCCCAGGCGGAGAATGGTGGCTTCATAGCGTCCAACCCGAAGTTTTCGAACCACAGCTACCGGACCTACTCAGCCTGCATTTCACCATACAGGACGCTAACATAGTCCTAACAATCCGCACTCTTGCGCCAACATCACCAGGATGCACGCCTAGCACTCCGGCAGAATCGCCATTTTCCCTATCCGGGTTCAGCCTACGGGACAAGCTACTCGGCCTTGTTTCGAAGCCGCCAAACCACGATGAGATGGGCGAAATTTTCGAATGGCGCGGCAGGACCGATGTTGCCGTTCGAGAGAAAGCCCGCGTTGAGACCGGCGACCCGAGTCTGATGAGTGTGGCAGCCAAACTTAGCGCACTCGAGCATGAGGTTGCTCGGTGGCGCTACAATTTCCGAATGCTCATGGGCATACCCGACGACGACGATGATGAGGATGATGACTAATGACTGGCTATGTTTTGTTAATGCTCGGCGTGGCAAGGCTTTGGTTTTGTTTGCCCCAAGACAGCGAGCAGACTGCCTTGATCAATACACAATCGGACAAGGATTTGGTTTTGTATATTCAGAGACCGCGTTCAGGCTGCCTTGATTCTGTTGTGAAAGAGCTAGACAGTGCTGCCTCGAACCGAGCCTGACCATTGTGCCTTGACAAAGACCAGCATCAGGAGACAAAGCACTTGGAGGTAAACCTTGTTTAATACTATGATTGCTGGACTGTAATAAGCTGTGTGGACCATCCCACCTCAAGACCTAGTTTGTCTAGGTCGATGCTTACGTCTTTGGAAATCATGAGTGCGAAATCGATCTCGTACCTGTGCAACAAGCTGAATCCAACGCCCAAATGCTCAACCAGGAAAACGAGCAAGGATGGGGAAGCTTCACGGCGACTTCTTCAATCTCCTTCCGAGACAAATGCCCACCCTTTGATCGCTTCAACATCTTCGTCCGCACAAGGTGCGACGCAATCCGGCCAGAGATCTCGCTTAGGCTCCCGTCCATCCAGATATGTTATTATAGCTTCTCAGAGTGCGCGATCAAGATCGAAGGATCCTACGAGCGAGGATGGGATCAAACCAGGTACGATGCACGAATCATCTGCCGACGAGCCATTGCCACATGCTGAGTTGAATCAACGAACATGCGTCGATACCGGTGCGCTACAAGCCCATACAGTTGAACATCGGCAGAATGACGGGCTCGACTTTTTCCGACGTCTTACATATAGGTCGCGCCCGCCAAGAAGGTACCCTCCCAGCAGCTATCGGGCCCCTTCGTCTCTAGGTGGCGAGGACGAGCAAGGCCTTCTTCAGACCGAATTTCATCTACCGGAGCCAGTAAGCCCTTCTGAAGAAACCATCGGATCCACGACCAAAACACTCCAATCCACCAAACTCTCAAACTCAGAGGAACGAGATGCGATAGCATCGTCCGGCACGATGCCAAACAGGGATGATGATGATGATGATGATGATGATGATGATGATGATGATGATGATACCATTAGGACAACAGCAATATACATGCGAGCTGACACGTCCAATGATAGACGGCAGATAGCCTCGTCTTTGCTAGAAGGTGCTTCGAAGTTGGCCTCTTGTCCAGGAGCAGGGCGACACCATCACCATCACCAACAAGAACGCAGCAAGCCAGCCCAGCTCCCTCCTCCCCAAGAGATATACGCTCAGTCAATGTACTACAGTCAATGCCCACACACATGCCCGCCTGCACACCCCCCCCTGAACGCAGGCCCAGTTCTGCAAGAGCTCACGCCGGATTTACTCCGTCTACCTTCTCCGGCAATCGCTTCGCAACTCGATCTTGCCGCTCGCACTGGCCGCCCACGGCAGATCTACACAATTGGGGGCCTGTGTCCTGACTGCGACTTACACGAGCGTCGTGCTGCGGAAAGTGAGGTCCTGGCTGCGTTTGCCGAACGGCGTCGGCAGTGTCGGCGGCTGCACCGCTGGCGCCGTCATCCTCATCCAGGTAACGATGAACTTCTTCAACTAGATCGCGATCAGGACCAGCAAGTCAAGAAGATATGGACCGGCTTTGCTGCACGCTGGGGACCGGGAGCCATCGGAATCCAGCGCACTGGCAGCGGCAGCAGCAGCAGCAGCAGCAGCAGCAGGTGCAGGTGCAGGATATTCGAGGGAAGGATGAAGCTCGATTGGCATCGTCCGGATTTGTCCCAAGGATGCTGAGTGCTAGTGCTAGTGCTACAACTCTGCTGCTGCTGCTGCTGCTGCTGCTTCTGCTGCTTGTAGGAATAGAATGACGAATAAATCGATCAGCCTCTTTTCCATCTCTTCTCTTCCTTCCTCTTATCCAGCCGGCTGTATTGACTGTACGAGAAGGGAGGGGAAAGGTAAATATGAATCTGGTTAGACGGATTCGGACATGCCAAGAGGTCGAGTTTGTCAACTCCCCCTGGGCAGCAGCTACATGAAGAACAGGCTTGGGTCATACATAGTATTCGACTGGTGCAGAGGAGATGGGAGCAAAAAGTTGTGGCATTTGGCGCTGATCTATCTTGCATTGCATGCGCTTACTCTGGCAGTGTCCAAGACAGCTGGCAGAGGTCACTCACTGGCCTGTATCCATGCTCTCGCCTGAGGGTCCTGCCTGACCACCGGCGGCCGTTGTTGCAAAATATCTCACATCAGCATCATCATCGGCTTGGAGCTTCTCCAGGCTGGGCAGAATTTGACCTCTGATCAGGTCCTGGCTCTTGGGTGATGGGGCGGCATTAGCGCCTGACTGTTCAACCTCCTCTAGCGTACCCTCTGCTGGCAGTTTCCGAAGAGTGTCAATGAGGATTGCATAGGTCTTGGCGACATTGAAGCGGATGTTGGGGATTGGGTCAGAGACGAGTCTGTCCAGGATGGGTAGAATGGATTCTTTGATGATTTCGAGCGTGAGGACAGGGGCAAGAGTCTGAAAGGTTAGCACATGGTATTGCAGTCGACCGAGTCATGAACTTACGGAAACGGCAAAGCAGGTTGTCATGCGATAGAGGTAATTGGGCTGCTGAGCCAAGGACGACACCTTGGGCACAATGGACGTGCGGGCCCAGTCGACGCCAAAGACTTCAGTCAGCTTCTTCAGGTTGGCAGTGGCAGCCTCTCTGATGGAGAAGACGGTGTCACTGAGCCATCCCATGCATAGGGTGCTTAGTTGGTCATCGAAGAACTGAACGCCCAGTTGCTTGGCGAGAAGCGGAATATACTCAATGATGGCCAGACGCACTCGCCACTGTTTGTCCTCGGCCAGCTGGACAATCGCCGGCAGCAGAGACTGGGAGAGCAGGTCGATGCCAATGACATCGTTGACCAGCTCCAACTTGGAGATGATGTGCAGGCGCACGTCGGGAAACTCGTCCTTGAGCATCTGCAGGAACATTGGCAGCAGATGCGCGATCGTCTCTTCCTTGCCGAGCGTGGGTGCAAGGCCACTGAGCTGTGTGCCCAGGGCCGCGCGCACGTGCTGCGACGGGTCGGATACGAGGTCCTCGATGCTGGTCATGATCTCGTTGAGCAGCGTCTCGCGGTCCAGTAGCCTGCAGAACCCGGGGATTTGGCTGGCAATGGCCGTGCGCACCTCAGCCTCGCTGTCTTTAAGCAGCTTCACGAAGGCCGGCACCAGGTCGCGCGTGACAACCTCCTCGTTGACAGCCAGGGCAATCTTCTCAAACTTCTCGGCCACCATGTATCGGACGCGCCAGCTCTTGTCTTCAATCAGGATACGCAGCGCCGCCAGCAGCACGCCGTGGCTGGGCTGCTGCTCTTTGGGGATCACCTCGGCAATGGCGATGAGCACCTCCACCGTCAGCAGGCGCACGCTGTCCTGGTCGTCGCCGGCCAGGTGCTGGAATAGGGGGATCATCTCGTCGATGACGACCGAGATGGGCACCTCCTTGACAAACTTGGCCAGGTTGTTGGCGGCCTGTCGACGCACCATCGGCGTCTCGTCGTGCACCAGAGCGGCAAATTGAGTGCGCAAGAGCTGCTGCGACTGCGGCGTCGCCTTGCGGTACGGCGCCACATACAGGCCGGTGGCGGAGATTTTCGATGTGAACCAGTCGGCCTTGGACAGGCGGATGGTCAGCGGGATGAAGTACTCCTCGATCTGCTGCTTCGATAGCTCTTCCGAGATCTTGTTGAGAGACTCGACTGCCTTGTCGCGCACCAGCAGCTCCTCGATTGCCGCCAGATTCTCGAGCGGCGCCAGCAGCACATGGCCGTAGTCGGGCCCGCCAACGTATTCCACAAAGCTGCCCAGCTCTTCGGCCAGTGCAGTCAGCACTTCGTCTTCATCTTCCACCGAGTCTGTGGACCTGTGCGTCAGTAGAGAGGCCGGCGGTGGAGGGATCAAAAGGGCGACAAACCGTCGAGAAAGGGGATCAATTCATCGCGTGTGCGCTCTGGGCCTAGGGCTAGGGCAATGGTAGACAGTCTGTGGATCGCGTTGAGGCGAAGCAGGACGTCGTCGTGCTGGCCGCCGTCAATATATATATTCCCCACCAACAGATATAGCCGTCTGCGAGATCTGCTACCGCAGCCAGACCCACCTTCAGCTCGTCAATCAACACCGCTATTGGGTAGAGCTCGTCCTGATCTCCCTGACCATCCATGTCGGCGGCGACGGTGCACACGTGCACAGGCGGTCGAGCGATGGGCGACGAGGACGGTTGCCAATCACCGCGGAGGGCAGGAGCAACCCAGGCCAGTCAGAGGGAAGGAGACAGGAGGGCAAGAGGCAGGAGGGCGCAGCAGCCACCTGCAATTCCCGTGATGTTAGCTCGATCTGATTGCAGGCAGCCGACTGTCGTGTGCGTGAGTCTGCGTCTGCGTCTGCGTCTGCGTCTGCGTTGGCGGCTACGCCCGCGGCGATGTGTGCAAATGCACATAACAGCGGCTGCGGCTGCGGCAGCAGCAGCGGCAGCGGGGAAGGAGCCACTCACCTTACATGCGCGTCACGAAGGAGCGGCGTGTTGATGCAGACTAAAAGCCAAGAGTGACACCAAAGAAGGCGTCCGAGGGTGCGCCCGATCGATACAAGACCCGTCATGGACTCCTGGCCCACCGCTCCTGTGTTTGCCTTGCACCAGCCGACCTTATTCCATTTCTGGCTGCGCGGCGCTGTGGCCCTGGGGTCAGTAGCCGCGTGCCAAGGCTTGAGTTATGACTCGCACCACTGCCCAGTATTTTGCTCGCCCACCCGTGGCCTTGGCCACCACTACTACCGGTACACCAAGTTCCACGCGGACGCATCGTCTATGAGCAGTCCAAGTGCTAGGTGGCAGCCGCTCCTCCATTTCTTGAATTCCAGCTGAGCCCAACTCGGCCATCATGCCCACCATCTCGGTGGATAAAGAAGCCCTCTTCAGGGCGCTGGGCCGGTCTTATACCACCGAGGAATTCGATGAGCTATGTTTCGACTTCGGCATAGAGCTCGACGAGGACACCACAGACTCTGAACGACCAGTCGTCAACGGTGTCCAAGAACGGCCGCAACTGAAAATCGAGATCCCGGCTAATCGCTACGACATGCTCTGTTTCGAAGGCATCCAACTCATGCTCAACATCTTCAATCGCAGAGTCAAGCCACCGTCCTATACTCTCAAGCCACCAGCCAACGGCCACCTAGAGACCATCACCGTTTCCCCAGAGACCGCTCAGATACGACCATATGTGTCTGGAGCCATTCTCAGGAACATCAAGTTCGACCAAGGCCGGTATGAGCACTTCATTGACCTGCAGGACAAGCTCCATCAAAATCTGGCTCGCCAGAGAACACTAGTCTCCATCGGTACCCATGATCTGGACTCCATCAAGGGCCCCTTCACCTATGAAGCACTGCGGCCAAAGGAAATCAAGTTCATCCCTCTTAACCAGACCCAGGAACTGGATGGAGAACAGCTGATGCAATTCTACGACAAAGACCGTCATCTCGGCCGTTACCTGCACATTATTCGAGACTCACCAGTGTACCCTGTCATCTACGATTCCAACCGGACTGTCTGCTCCCTGCCTCCCATCATCAACGGTGAGCACTCCAAGATCACCACCAAGACCAAGAATGTCTTCATCGAGATCACGGCCAAGGACAAGACCAAAGTGGAAATCGTCTGTGCTGTCCTCGTCGCCATGTTCTCCCAGTACACGGCTGAGCCCTTCACGGTGGAGCCGATCAAGATCGTATCAGAGCATAACGGCGAGACCAGAGTCGTTCCCGACCTGACCCCTCGCGCCACACAGGCCGAAGTCGACTACATCCAAGCCTGCACCGGCGTCGATCTGTCTGCAGAACAGATCTGCGACCTCCTGTCGCGCATGTCCTTCACCGCTAGTCCCTCAAAATCAGATGACAACCTGGTCGATGTAAACATCCCGCCCACCAGGGCCGACATCCTGCATCAAGCTGACCTGATGGAAGACGTCTGCATTGCGTACGGCTTCAACAAGCTGCCTCGCGCCTTCCCCAAGGTTGGCGCCACCATTGCTCAGCCGCTCGCTGTCAACAAGCTAGCTGACATCGTGCGCCACGAAGCAGCTATGGCCGGATGGACTGAAGTCATGCCGCTGATCCTGTGCTCTCACGACGAGAACTTTGCCTGGCTGAACCGCAAGGACGACGGCAAGACGGCCGTGCGCCTGGCCAACCCCAAAACGGCCGAATACCAAGTCGTCCGCACCACGCTCCTGCCCGGCCTGCTCAAGACCATCCGCGAAAACAAGCACCACGCGCTGCCCATCAAGGTCTTTGACGTCAGCGACGTCGCCTTCAAGGCCCCCAACCTCGAGCGCAAGAGCCGCAACGAGCGCCACTTCGCCGCCGCTTACTACGGCAAGACCTCTGGCTTCGAGATTGTCCACGGCCTGCTCGACCGCCTCATGCTCATGCTCAGGGTTGCCTTCATCACTCGTGAGGACGGGCTCGACACGGTCCAAGACCCCAAATCGATGCAGTACTGGATCGAAGAGTTGGACGATCCCACCTTCTTCCCTGGCCACGCCGCCAGTATTCACGTCCTCATCGCCGGTAGAGAGCATAAGATCGGACTCTTTGGCATCCTCCATCCAACTGTCCTCGACAAGTTCGATCTCAAGTATCCCGTAAGCACTCTTGAGATCGATCTCGAGGTCTTTTTATGACCCGCGATGAGTAAAAGATAGAGAGATAACGATAGAACTAAGAAGAGAGAGAGAGAGAGAGAGAGTGTGTGTGTGTGTGTGTGTTTTGTGGGAGTGGTGGGGGTATGGATTCAGAGCAAAAGTTGGCTTCGATAGAAGTTGGCTTCGATAGAACTTCTATCTATTTCAAGGCCAGTGGTCGTCGAGTCGGACTCGGAATTTCAGTTTCCCATACATCGCCGCAGCCATTTCATTTTATTTCTTTGTAATCCATCTGTCGTCATCCCTCGAAAATGCTGCTCATGCTTTGGTACGAAAATAATCTTACTCCTGCACAACAAACTCGTCCGCTGCCTCTTGCTCCTCCTGCACTCTGGCATCCTGTGCCTGCTGCTGTTGCTGCTGCGAAGCCAGAGCCTTGGCCCCGTAATCCTGAGATATCGGCTGTGCCACCGGCTGCTCCTCCTTCGGCTCGATGATCGTCACCGAATCCGGAAGCGACTTCTGTGGGCCTGACTTTCCTTCTGGGTCACTGCCGCGCATGATCTTGACTTTGATTCCCAGCACACCTTGTCGCAGGAGCACGTGTCGCGTAGCCGAGTCGATAAAGTCTTTAGCCGGTTGTCCAGAGTGAATCATGAAGCCGTCCTATAAATCACCTGTGTTAGTTGTTGTGAACTGAACAACGAGTTGTATGTGTGTTGGCGGGGACTGTTGTTGTTTGCGCTTCTTACAGTAAACTTCATGCTCTTTGCACGTGCCGCTCGCAGCTTGCCAGACACGACGACCTCGCAGCCCTTGGCACCGCTCTCCATAATGAACCGCAGGACACCATAGCAGGCTCTTCGCACAGCCAGGCCGTTGAGCAGCTTGTACCGCAGCGACTCGCACTGTGCCACCGCCGAGAGACCGCGGTTCTGCACCTTGGCTGCGTACAGTGACACGCTGTTCTCTGGGAACTTGAATCGCTTCTGGATCAGAGACGTGAGCTCGCGGATTCGTCGGCCCTGCTCGCCCAGCACTTCTTGAGTGTGTGTCGCGCGGATGACTGGGAAGGGGGGGCCCTTGTGGTCAGTAATGTCGTACGATGTCTCGCTAATGGAATACCACTCACTGATATCGGTGACGGTGGGAGTAACGCGCACTTCGACACCAGAGTAGCCCTCCTCGGCCAGCTCACGCTGGAAGAACTCGTTCAACTCGGCGTAGAAGACTCCATCAGCCACGAACTTCCGGCGCTTCGAGATGGCGCCTTGTTGGGTAGTCATCTTGAATGTGTGGAAGAAGTCGAATGGCCCAAAAACTGCTTGCAACCCACACGCTCTCTGGTTGCTCTGGTCAGAAGCGCTTTTTTTTCTTCTACGGTGTCAATCACTTTCACTGTGGAGTTCGTTATTTCTTGAGAGCCCACGCCAAGACTTACTGTGCGCCAAGCCTGCTTAGGTAATCAGTTTTATAACAGACCTCCATGCAACTATATAAATATGGTCCGCCAACGATCTCGACAATAATGGACACTATTGCTTGCTCTTCATTGGTGTCACTAAAAGCGAGATATTTGCGTCAAACCACAGAGATGGTGTTACTGCTACTTTGGCGATGAGAGAGTTAGTATCTGAAGGAGGGAGGCCCTGGCTTGAACTGAATCGCTTTCGACAACCACCCATGTTTGGGAGGGGCCCATGGAACAAACACAATCTGATGGCAGAGTGCCACTCTGGCTCGACTGCGACCCTGGTCATGATGTAGGAGTACACCCAGACCTGAGAAGATCCTCCTCTCTTCCCCCAACCCAACCCAACAGGCAATGCAACACCACCGTGATTGACTGATCAAATCATCCAGGATGCCTGTGCCATTCTCCTGGCTGCGTACCATCCATGCCTTGACCTCCTAGGAATCAGCACTGTTCACGGTAATGCCAGCCTCGCCAATACCACCAAAAACACCCTCTCCATCCTCGAGGCCATCGGCAAACCCAACATCCGTGTGTTCCCAGGCGCTTCCAAACCCTTCTGCCGAACAGCGTCGGCAGCGCCTGACATCCATGGCGAAAGCGGTCTCGACGGAACCGACCTGCTGCCTAACCCGCCCAAACGGACAGCGGTCAGCCACGTCAACGCCATCAAGGAGATGCGCGATGCTCTGATCCGCTGTCCTCCAAACACCGCCTGGCTTGTCACCACTGGCACTCTGACCAACGCGAGCCTGCTGTTCGCTGTGTATCCAGAGGTGAGTGCGCACATCAAGGGCCTCAGCATCATGGGCGGTGCCATAGGCAACGGCTTCTCCTCCGCCACCATGGGTCCTGCCTTTATGGACAGTCTAGGCAACGTGCACGCGCGCATCGGCAACAAGACGCCCTGGGCCGAGTTCAACATTTGGTGCGATCCCGAGGCCGCTGAGAGTCTCTTCTCTCATCCGGTCCTGGCACCCAAGACCTGGCTCATCCCTCTCGATGTCACACATCAGGCCCGCGCTGGCAAGCCGGTGCAAGATCTGCTGTTGTGGGGTGGCAGCATGACGCACGGCGGAGAGGGGAGAAAGAATGGGAATCCACCGACACGGCTTAGAAGAATGTTCCATCAGCTGCTTGTCTTCTTCAGCCAGACTTATGCCGAGCGCTTTGGCTTGGTCGACGGCCCTCCCCTTCATGACCCCCTCGCTGTTGCAGTCTTGTTGCACGATCACCCCTCCTCCAACCTCAGGATTGCCTTTGACCATCTGGTTGGAGAGCAGTGGAATGTGCGTGTAGGCCTCGAGGGCGAGCAGATTGGCCGTACGGTAGTCACATCGTGCTCAGACAAGGCCGGGCTTTGTATCCCGAGATCGTTGGATCTAGAAGCTTTCTGGTCATCGCTTGAAATGTGCATGGCCAAGGCTGATGAAGCTACAGGCCTCGCAACGTAACTCGACAGGGATTATCATCAACACCAGAATATCTAAACAGCCGAATGATGCCAACGAGTAGGCCATGTCTAAGCAAATACAGTCTAGCTCGCTTCCGGACCCGTTCCAGCACTCTGAAGAACGCTCGTTCACTTTGCTGCAACTCTTCGACTCAGGAAACCCATCAGGCTCTTTCCGCCTCGTTCAGCTCTCGTTGTTCTTGCTGTCAGCATTTCCTCCCCCATAGATCCTTGGCTTCTCCTCCCAAGACTTTCCTCTAGTTCATCCTGAATGGTCGGTCCGAATTCGGTCACTGCCGCGGGTGCACTCGGTGGAACAAGCTTTCTAAACATGCCGCCTCTTGTAAACGGTCTTGACAGTCGATTCTTTGTCTCCAAGTCGAACTCAGCGCCATTCAAATTGAGTGTCAGTCTCGTCTTAAGTCTGCGCCTCGGTGATGATCTCACTGGGTCTGCTGCTGCGTAAGTGGGGTTGGGAACGTCTTTATCCTTGGCGGGCGAGCGTGGAGACCTTGGCACTGTCGACGGCAGGCCCTCGATGCTATCTCTGGTAAGGATACTCAAGTCCTCGTCCGAGTCGGTAGGAGGAAGGTATGTACCAGAGAGGACGGACCGATGTTCATCCATCATGCTAAGGGAGGAGACCCGATTTGCTGCCGAGCTGGGTGTACCAACAGTGGTGTTGGGCGGCATGCCAGCGCTTTCACCCTCGCCGTCAAGCGGTGCTGAATCCACTGCGTTTGAATCTTCATACCAATTCTCAGAGCAAACGGAGCCAGAGTGAGATCCTGCTAGGGAATCAATTACACCATGACTTCTAAGATACTCTGCACGATATGTTAGCAGTCTTAGAATCGTCAGGGCCAGTGTTCCCCACCATGGCTGCGGCAGAAAAACTTGAATGTTGCGTAGGGCTCGTCCACCGCGTCAACAAGCTGATACTTGTATCGTCGTCGAGGAAAACCATGCTCCAGAAGGCCCCCATCCACTAATCTGGTCCATGGTCAGACACTCAGCCACAACATGATGGAGGCAGCATACTGGAGTGTCTCTTGCGGGCACCATTGAGTGCTGGCGCCGCCTTCGCCGTCTTGAAGCTGTCTGATCCGTTTGCGATGCTCAACTCGGTGGATCCGGACCTCGATGATATCCTCCTTTCTGCCGGGCCTGTCCTCGATCTCACTGCAGAAAAAGAGCGCCTGTCTGACAATGGGGATTCCGCCCAGCAGGCTGTCTTGGCCTTGGGCAATCAGATTGTACATCATCTTACCACGGTAGCTGTTCTCGCGGCCACACCCGAAACTGGTGATGACACGCTCATTGAAGAGGATTTTGAAGAAGTACAATGCATTGGGAGGGTGCGGACCGTCGATGCCATATTCAACCCAGATCTGGCTGCCAGGGTAGATGGGAACGTAGCAGGAGACTATTGCACTCTGTACACTGTCCAATTGGCGACCGCAAGGTGAAGCAGTTTGACGGTATCGAAACTCAGGCAGGCTGCGGATGTCAAATTGCGAGATGATGGAGATCTCGATGCCACGGAACTTGACCATGATTGAGACTGATGAAGGATAGCGCCAGCAACAAAGTAGGCGATGGTGTGGCGTGAGAAGAGTGCAATAGGAGCGAGGGTGCAGCCAGGTAGGCCGGGCCGGATGTTGATGAATGAATCAAGCAGCGGCATGATGGGCAACAGCGAAGGCAGATTGTCGCACTGGGTAGGCAGGTGGCAGCCATCCCTGGGCTGATGGTACTGATGGTCGCCATGGCAATGGCAATGAAAATAGAAATGAAATGGAATGGAAATGGCCGTGTTAAAATTCAACACGGGCATCGGGTTAGCCTGCGAGCACTGCCAACTGTAAGACTTCACAAAGAAAGTAGCAGAACTGAACGCGGTGAAGAGGCCATGCTTTAGTAAATACAAAACAGACCTACGTGTGCTCATCCTTATCATCCTCGTTGCTATAGCCCACTCGCGCCATTACTCGACACCTCCAGAGAATTTGCCCTCGTCCCTCACTGCACTCCGTTGCTCGTCTCTCGCAATGCACGTCCATGAGTCGAGTAGAAGCCGGCCCTTGGAATATGAGTTCGTTTCCCAGTGCTTTCATCATACAAGTTGAAACCAAAGTGAGCGGCATGTGGTGGGGTGTAGAGATGCATCGACACTGCGGGTTCGGTAGCCGAGCCGTTGGCAATCTTATGCAAACCGATGCTGTCTGAGATGTAAGTAACCTCATTCTCGGTGTATGTCGACTCCTTGGTGACTTGAGGAGGCTGCTGTATCGACCCATTGGCCTTTGGCATGGCGTATTGAGTTTCCTTTAGGGAGCCCTTGAGGATTTTCATCACACAGTGAGCGTTGGCGTGATCATGAATTGGAGAGCCCTTGCCGGGATTCCACACAACAACAATCAGGTTCGATTTCCCATTTCCTTCATCAACCAAGTTGCGGGTGTAGTTCCGCTTGGGGTCGGCTAGGGCATAGCGAGCCCATTCCTTCTCGTTCGACGTGTAGATGGACATCAGAGCAATCAAATCATTTGGATCGACATCCGCCGAGTCGAGACCTGATGAAGGCCCCAGAACAAGGGACAGGCTTTTCACAAGGGCATGAAATGGATCCAATGGTAACAGCAGGCACGGTGGCGGGTTAGCATGAGTCTCCGCTGGCGATGCAGCGGCTATCAGGGTTGTCATGGTGCTTGAATAAGAGGCAACAGAATGCTCAGCAGACGTGATGAAAGAATCAGTGGATGCTTGATGGTGATAAAGCGTTGATGCGGAGGAGTCGGTGGCATGGACTCTGG
Organism: Chaetothyriales sp. CBS 134916; assembly: GCA_003709845.1. Taxonomy (NCBI): domain Eukaryota; kingdom Fungi; phylum Ascomycota; class Eurotiomycetes; order Chaetothyriales; family Domatiomycetaceae; genus Domatiomyces; species Domatiomyces globalis. Next base: position 64,595 of record QQXO01000010.1, on the reverse strand, counting down.
CACCTGATACGAGTCAAATGTTGGCGGGAGCGAACCCCCCGCCTGAGCAACTTATCGTCGAATGAAAGGCCAGACATGGCCACAAGGGTTATCTGCACCTGCTCACACATCGATCCTACAACTTTGGACCCTTCAGACGTTGTTTACCTTACGAATTTCACATTCATGATACGTTTCAAGGACTCTTACCATTGTAGGTACTTGAGATGGCGAACCAGACCCCTTTATGCAACCGCTTGACTGGCTCTTGAGCACGCCATATCCAACCAATGGTCTTATCTCCGCCTAAGGCCGCTGCCAAGAGCATTTGCGTCATTCCAGATTTGTCAATACGAGATTTTGTGCGGCAGCGAGGTCACCTAATAACCCACAGCGAACCAACTAATAATTAATTACCCGACAAACTCAGGAACCCGCTTCCTGCCCTTCACAACTTCGTCTTGCCTTCGCCATCGCCACGGTCGCCAACAAGACTAACGGCCCTACTATATTCTGTCGGCTGCGCCGCCATTTCGATTTTCTGGTAGTGTCGACCACAGACTACTGATCCAGCAGGCAAGATGGCCACCACGGTGGACAAGATCAAAGAGATCGAGGCCGAAATGGCCCGGACTCAGAAAAACAAAGCCACATCCTTTCACTTGGGACAATTGAAGGCCAAACTAGCCAAACTAAAAAGAGAGCTACTAACGCCGTCCTCGAGCGGCGGAGGCGGCGGTGCGGGCTTCGATGTGGCAAGGACGGGCGTGGCGTCAGTGGGATTTATCGGATTCCCTTCCGTGGGAAAGTCAACCTTGATGAGCAGACTCACTGGCCAACACTCGGAAGCAGCGGCCTACGAGTTCACGACCCTTACCACAGTTCCTGGTCAGGTTTTATACAACGGCGCAGCCATCCAAATGCTAGACTTGCCGGGCATCATTCAGGGAGCCAAGGACGGCAAAGGCAGAGGTAGACAGGTCATAGCCGTGGCCAAGACGTGCCATCTCATCTTCATTGTACTTGACGTCAACAAGCCATTGACTGACAAGAGAGTCATCGAGGCCGAGCTCGAGGGATTCGGCATCCGAATTAACAAAGAGCCCCCGAACATAGTGTTCAAGAAGAAGGACAAAGGCGGGCTCAACATCACAAGCACGGTGCCTCTGAGCCACATTGATCACGACGAGATCAAGGCGGTCATGAACGAGTACCGTATTTCTTCGGCCGATATTGCCATCCGTTGCGATGCCACAATCGACGATCTGATTGACGTCCTTGAAGCCAAGAGCCGGAGCTACATCCCCGTAATATATGCTCTCAACAAGATCGACGCCATCTCCATTGAAGAACTCGACTTGCTCTACCGCATTCCAAATGCCTGTCCGATCAGCGCCGAGCATGGTTGGAACGTAGATGAACTGCTCGAGCAGATGTGGGACAAATTGGAGCTGAAACGCGTGTACACCAAGCCAAAGGGCAAGCAGCCCGACTACACTGCGCCCGTCGTGCTGAGGAAGGGCCGTTCGACAGTTGAAGACTTTGTGGGTTTCCCTTGTCGGTCATGTCGAAGCTGAATCTCTAATTCTGGCCAGTGTAATGCGATCCACAAATCCATTGTCGACCAGTTCAGAATTGCAATTGTTTACGGCCAATCTGTCAAGCACCAGCCCCAGCGTGTCGGGCTAACCCATGAGCTTGCAGACGAAGATATCAGTAAGTCCCTCTTGGATGATGTCGCCGGGACGTGCTCTGACTCTGACTGGCAGTCACCATTATCAAGAAGTGATTGCTCTGTCCACCTCGCCGAAATCGCACCAGTCCCTCTGCTCGTTCGCCGTGACAAGGTCCCGCCACGAGGTCAAGGTTTTCCCCCCTGTTTGAGGCGATGGCCTGCCTGCTCTCGATCGGGCTAGATTCCTTACCTTCCGGCCATCCGCGCGCGGGTTTGGAAGGTCTGGGCCGTGCAAATCCTGGAAGCCGAGCATGGATAAGCACACAACAGATCAACCTTCTCGCTCAATCTCCAACTGGTGATCAAAGCAAACAGACTTTTTAGTGAGTTGATCCTTGCTACCGGCACCACAGCACAGTACAAGCTACCCGCGATTGCAAAGCGTGGTCCGCGACACGTCTGCCTTCGGGGACTCGGCCCGGCTGAGTGCGACGCACTAGCTCCTAAGGGTAAGCCCAGGATGGTACCATACTTAGCACCTAAACCTTACAGCCACCCGGGATGCACTTTTGGGTGGAGGCAAGCGGAGAATGGCATTCATTTTGCACTCCTCTCAGCCTCGATAAACCAAGAAAGGGCACTTTCCCAGATCCCCAGAGGGCCGCTCTGAAACACACTCGTACGAGTTGGCGCGGCCACTGTCCTGAACGTACCCTGGGACGAATTATAGTAGAGGTCCAAGACGCCACAGTCAATTTGACCGGAGCTTTTCATTCGTTGCAACACGTTTGTATTCAAATTCTCCTGCTGCCACGAGGAAGATGCCAGCTAGGGTGGAAATTGTGCAGGGGCAAATCCAGTCAAAAAAGAAGTCGCCTGCTGCTATATTTGTACTGGATTCAGAGTGCACAACACTGTAGAGGAGCGGCGCGATCTGATAAGCAACCATGCCCTGAGGTACGGTAGGAACATCCTTTTTGCGTAGGTAAGTCTGTCAATGCAAGCAACGGGCCGAATTCCTCCGCCACTTGCCGTCCTTCACCGGCGTCGCCTTCTCCCGATAGTCCGCTGTTTGGGCCCTTTAAACGACATCGACATGCTGTCGATCATAGGTCGTCCAGGTGGGGTTACGACCAGTTGAGTTTGAGGAGGCTTTCAAGACATTTGAGGGATTCTCCCCCACTACGCAGGGTGCGATTGGCTGGTATTTGCATAAATCCCAAGCAATTGCTGGCAATGCATTCGTTGAGATTCTTAATAAAGTTCCGACCTAACACAGACTTACAGGGCTCTGCTCTATCTTACCGCCGAGATAGAGCCAACAAGATCGCAAAGGACCGTTTCATCTTACCCGTTGGTCCCCGCGCCGCTCCACCAAAAGCCGCACGAGATTTTCGACTTTAGGTACGACACAGCGCGTCGGGCAACATGATTGTACGGATTTGTTTCGACGCTGGTGCACACTACTGATGACAATAGTCGGGAGACTATTGTCCCCACCGGAGATGATAGAGTATCAATTCTCCTTGGAACCATACCGTTCTCGCCGCTACCCATACTGTAAGTTACCGCATGCCAGACCAGTCGCCCATGTCTGCCACTCCCACCACCGGGCCTGCAGACAGCTTTCTCCGAAGGCCCCTCTTTGGCTCGCTATCCACGACGTACTATCGATTCACATTGTGTGAATGACCCGGCCCTCGTTTCCCTCGGTTCTGACGGTCCGCCATGGGAGGCACCGCGATCTCGCCATACTAGCCGTATTCGCAATGTCGATCAGCAATCTCGTCAAGAAGAGCTTCTTAGTAGACTGCCTTGATCTGCCATGATTCGATGTTGCTTCAGCTGCATTTGCGCACTGGCCTTGAGACACGGTCAGGAGGATTGGCCCTGGGCATGAACATAAGGCGACTGATGCCCACCTTGCTCCGTCTCAGAATTCAAAGCCCTGTGTTACTCAGAATCTTTCCGAGATATCCCATGCGCGCCCGCCGGTGGCTTGACTTGACTTTGGACATCGTTTGGCCTTAACCAAGCCTGACCATAGTGGGGGATTCTAGCCTGGCTTGTTCCCCAAGGGCTCCCTAACACGCCTAAGCGTCCAAGCCTGCGACCTGGGCCTTGACCTCCCCCTGCAACGACTATACTCTTTATAGGCCGGCAAGCCGCCCATCTCCCACACCGTGAACCAGCTGCTCCACACTTCACTATACCTCAAACGAGCAAAACCCCCCTCCCCCATCTGTTATACTACTTGTGCGAGAAAGAGGCACTCCTGCAGCATTCTCTCGCTCTTGCACAACCTTGCACTGTTGAAGCGCCTCGCTGGCCCAATCCATCGCCAACCCTCGAAGCATTCATATGCGACTCCACCTGCTCAGAGTTCCTTCTACATCCTTCTATACCAGATCGCCACGTTGCAAGCCTGGCATTCGCTGCACCACTTGTACACTCTGATTTCTCAATTGTCCGTGCCTAGCCGGGCGTATGCATCATTAATCCGACTGTCGTTTTTGGTATGCCTCGACTTTAACCAACCAGCAACGTGTAACAATCGACACTTGGACTCGATGCAAGTCTTGACCATGTCACCCGGCCATCATGAGTCGCAAGCCTCTGCTTATGGCCATGATACCTGGATGAATATGGGAGGAGGATACTCGCATGCTGGGCCGTCGCCCACCTTGTCGCCAATGCCCGACTTCCATGGATTTGATTTCAACCAGCAGCACCAGCCTCAGGCGCCGATGCCCATTGAGCCGTCGTACAGCATTCCTCGGCCACCGCCGTACTCGGCGGGAGTTCCACAAATGCCTCCGCCCCTGATCATGCCTCACAATGGCGTTTGGCCGAGCATGATAGCTTCGCAAAGCCAGCAAGGCACTTATCAGCCCCCAACACTCCTGCCAGCCTTACCGCCCCAGACGCCAATCTCCGCAAGTACCGCCTCTGACGCCACCCCGACGAGCGCGAAGACCTCGACGTCCCGCCGGAAGCTCACGGACGAGGAGCGCCGGCAAATGTGTTTGGAAGCCGAGCAGAACCCAACCATGAAGCAGACTCAGATTGGAGGTAGGACTGCTATTCTTTGCTCAAGCCAGCACTTGCTAACCTTTGGACAGCCAAGTTCAATGTCGAGAGAAGGTAAAAAGGGAACTCTTGTTGTCTCCAGCCAGGCCCCCAGACTAACTGATCTATTCTAGTACTGTATCCAAAATTCTGCGTCAGAAGGAGCGATACATCAACCCACCACCAAAGGAGGAAGTCATTTCTCCTGGCAAGAAGTCGAAAGCAAAGCTGCCCGACTTTGAGAAGACTCTGACCAACTGGGTCAAGAATCAGCAGCGGCGAGGTCTAGCAGTTACCGACGAAGACCTACGCAAGCAAGCTCGCAAGTTCTCTTTCAGCCGCAGCGACCAGGCTCTCTTGTCAAGTCCTTCCTGGCTTGAGAAGGTTAAGCAGAAAAACGGCCTGATGACAAGTGAAAGTACTCCAACCCAGAACAGTGGTGTCGAAAACGTGAATTCGAGCGCCACGTCGTATGACGAAACACCAAATAACGCGTCTCCGACAAGTTCTAATGGGCTTGTGTCGCCGCCGATATCAGCCACCGATGACAACAGCCGATTAGGTCTGAAGGAGGAGCAGTCTCTTGAGTACTTTGACTTTGACGAAAAGGATTTCTCACACTCACCCTCAATCCAGCCAGGTTCTACCATAGATCTCGAGAACGCGTTGGCTGGCCCGATAATGTCGCCGCTCTCACCGGATCCTATGCCTGTGGAAGCCACTGAGCTGCCTGACATAGAGTTCGAAGAGGAAGACTTGACAGTGGCATTGGCTTCGGGGCGTCAGCGGAGCCAGACTATATCGTATACGTCGAATTCGGGGGCTCGACCATCCAGTTCTAGCAATAGGATGGCTGCGCTGCCCAGCCGTTCCTTGACTGCATCCCTGGATAGCCGACCGATGTCTATGGTGGTTGACCCTAGGCAGATGATGAAGCGGCACAAGTCTGTACCGGATATCCACGACGCCGAACCAGTCCGATTTTCTTCCATGCAGCCGCCACCTCTGCCCAAGTCGACGGACGTGTCACCTATTAGCCATCCGGGATCGCCTGTAGCAGAAGATGACAACATCAAAGCCTTGCATGCCATCAAGAAGCTCCTGCAGCAGCACCCCGGGGTGGCCGATCCGGACGACTACCTGGCTATCGGTAAGCTGATGGAGAAACTGAAGCTCCTTCGCAGCCCTACCTCGACGCCTGTCCTGCCCGGCGGCATGCACTCGGTGGAAACGCTTGAGAGCCCACGAATAAACAGGAAGAGGACGATAACGGGGATTTCAACGTGATTAGCAAGAAGCTTCCAGACTCCTATTTCCGAGGTGTTTGATTTTTGCTTGCTTATTCCTGCTGTCCGGGTGTTTTTTTATCGTACGGCAACGCTAGTATATATTTTCTCGTCATATCAAGGCACAAAGACTCGACGGGACTCAGCAAAAATTGAGCGATGTGATCATCTATCGGGTGAAGACAGAAGGTGACATGACAAGAGAAGCCAAAGACAGCTCGAAGCGGAGTGTTGCCAGTCTTCCTGGTCGGGCCTGGCCGCAGGACGGAAGCAAGCGTGTTTTTGGCTTTTTTTTTTCATTTTTTCTTTGGACCATCCATCTCACAGCAGGACAGCACGGCATGGCGCAGCAAAAGAAACTGCATCTGACCACATCGTTCTCTTCTCCCGAACGACACTCGCAGACATTGCTGGACTCAGATCTTTCAGAAAGCACACAACGCCGGCTTCGACAGCGGAAGCAGCGACAATAGCAGCAGGTTTTCTTGTGTATTGTCCCCTATCCTTTCCGGTTAGGGGAAGAAGGAAGGCGAAAATTGCCTAGACATACCCAAGCCTCAGTGGCTAACCCATCGGCATGGATGGGAACTCTCCTTTTTGATTGATCGCAGCGGTGCGGCACGACAGGGCACGGCATGGCACAGTATGCAGCCAGGCCATATTGGTGAAATGACTATGGTTTGGGAAGAATATATGCATGACGCAACGCCACACGGCACGAGACGACAATGCAGCCGATTTGTGTAGGTTGGATGGGGTTTGAGAGCGCAAACGATGACAGCAAGATAATTGATTTCGTGGCCTGAATAGGCCGATATTGAGTGGAAGATGCAGCACAAAGCGCATGGATGGTGGTGTATTGAGGCTGATGGCGATGGCGGCAGCAGCAGCATATGAGTTGGAAGAATGGAGGAGGGAGAGTGAGAGGATCGCTCCCTCCTTCCATGCCCTTTCTTCCTCGCCGCCGGCCCAACCAAACGCTCCCCCCTCTTTATTTCCTCTCAACCAAAGCGGCTTCCCTTGTTTTTTATTTCACAATTATACTACTATAGGTACCACTACCCTACTGTGATATGAACATGATATTATTACGTCAAATTTAGCAAAGTCATGTTTATGTGTGTCTGAGATGTACAAAAATTCTTATCGCAAGTTTTATGACAACAGTCCGAGACGAGGCTGAACCAGTCTGTAAGATTTCATATCCATGAATGCGTCAGATATATATATATATATATGTGTGTGTGTGTGTACAGTATGTACAACTGTATATACTGGGCACGCCTGAACCTTTGCCAATGCAATGCCAATTAAATTTCCCTGCCCCCATCTTTTTTAGACGAGGTTAATAGGTGGTGGGCGGTCGCCTACACGTAATACTGGCACCTTCCCTCCCACCTGGCCTCCGGCCTCCCGGCGGGCATGGCAAACAGACAATTCAACCTTTATTTATTTTGCTTTCCTTTTTTTGGGCCTTTTTTACTTTCTTCAAAAGTCCCCTTCTTCTGGTCGATCAGACTAAGATGATGATATTGATGATGATACGGTGATGATGATGGACATCGTCATTTACAGTAGTAACCATGATCTCTCTTCCCAAGTGTTTGTTTCCCTTAATTCTTCAGGGTTTTCGTGTTCTGTCCTTTTCTGCATCTGAATTTATCTAATTTACTTTTTTTGGTTTTTGTTCCTATTCTCTGATGGATTATGATTAAGTGGGGGAAGGTAAGATGACAGGAAGGGAGTCGCGAAGAGAGCGAAAAGAGAGAGGGAGGAAAAAAGGAAAGAAAATGGTCTAGCTGTAGATAAATGGTGTATTCCTTGATCTTGTGGTCTTCTACAGAGTGTGCTCGGCTTGGTCAAGGCTGAGGAGCTACAATGATGCCTCGGTCAGCGAGGAGTTCAGCAGGAGTCTTGTCGATGAGTTCAGGAACTATGGCGACGACAATCAACTCGACGATAGCGTAGAGCAGGTGTTTGTTCATATTGCTGTCGCCAAAGACTTGCAGAACTTCCTCTTCGACAGCTTGGCGCATGTCATCTTCACTGGTAGTAGCATAGTATACTTGCTTGACGGGGTTGGGGATCAAGGAGAGAAGGTCGGAGGCGGCCTGTCGGCGGAGTTGGCGCAGTTCCCGGGGTGTGGGTGGTTGTGGTTGTTGTGGTGATGGTGGAGCAAGAGAGTTGTTGGGGAAGATGGTGGCACGGGCTGTGCGTAAGGTCAGGGGGATCAGAGAAGGCACAAAGACGTGTTGCTCGAGCGTGTTGTAGGTAAATCTGCGCAGGGGCCGATGTCAGCATCTCATCCTTGGTAGTGGGCACAACGTAGGCGAAGTGAAGTGATCATCTAAAGTGCATGGTCGCGTCGCGATTCAAGGACATGTTTCAAACACGTGATGTAGCTGCAAGCTGGTGGTGGTGTGCAGGAGAGAACACATGTTGCATTAGCGGCAGAAGGGGGTGCAGAAGTCAGTCGGTTTGGACTCGTGAAACCGAGGGGCGGGGGCCAAGCTCGCGCTCGAGCGCCCGTGCTTGCACCTCGCTTAAGGAACTCTGGATAGCGCAAGACAAAAACAGATGCAGGGAAGGCGAGCTAGGGTCAAGGGCTAAGGTGGTGGTGCGGTGTTGCAGCGCAGGATGCAGACAAGGGGTGTTGCAGAGCAGGTTGCGAGGGCGAGTGGCAGGGCTGTTCGAAGCGCTGCTGACGGGGATCGGTTGTGCTTAGTGCCTTACGGGCCGATCTCGTGATTGATAGCCCACCTGAAGATGCAGATGTAGGCCTGTTCGGTCACGTTGTGCCGCAAGTGGAGCGATCTCATGAAGTAGCCATGCGCAAGGTTCGTATACGTGGGCGCCAGGCAGATCAACGTCCTAGCTTCTCGGTGAATTATCGTGCTGACGTCGACTTAAAAAGACATATCACTTCCTTGGGTGGCAGGAGGATGAGACAAATTTCCGGAATTTCGAGAAAAGGCCGACAAATTGGGGCCAATGAGGGAGTGCGATGGCCATGTCCAGGTGAATTACGGCTTCTAGCAGCGCTGATTGGGTAGAAAGTTGGTGGAATTCAACGTGAGCCTTCCGAAAAAGGACCATTCGGAGCGTCCGAAGCGTGGATGATGGATACAAGCGTGCTTTTGTCGGGAATTTTGTGCGCCATGTGGGGGAAAAAAAGATACGAATCTTGGTGACATCGACAGCGATGAATGGAGGGAGGGAGGAAGGGCCGCAGGACGGGGCCGTTCCATCGGGAGTGCCGTTGGTCTGTGGAGCTCGTGCTTGGTTTGATGAAGATGTTGTGGATCATGGTCATCAACGACGACGACAACGACGACAACGACGACGGCATTGAACGGGCGGCAAGACAGAATGAAAGATGCCCACATTGCTGGTCTCTGACTTGTCGGGGGGACTGCTTTGACAAGGCCGTAGACCCCACGCATCGGCAAGTCTTCGTCATACTGGCGACTTGGAAGATCGAAGGGTGGGCTTGACAAAAGGCCTAAAGAGGGATGGCGCGAGAAACAAGTCGGCCAATGGTTTGGCGTAGGCGCCCGGCAGGTATGACAAACATGGTACCTGTAAAAACGGCGTAACGTTGCTTATTGGCCACAGAGCGAGATGCTGGTATCTTTGCTCCACACCCTCCTTTTGTAAAACCATGTGCGACAGCCCGCCTTTAGACAGGCACGCGCCAGCGTCAGATGGGCCATTCTGGCAAGAGATTGGCTGTAGGAAAGTTGGACACAGGTCATATGACCGTGGCTCGACGCAGTTTCAGGAGATTTAAGTGCCACAAAATATCCGAAGATTGAGGTTTCACCACGTTGACGGAGCGGAGCAAGACAAAAGTAGGAAACTGGGCAGGACAGGGGGGCGGGAGAAAAGAAAATTTGACATACCTGTCGAGGATGGAGCTAAAGGCGCTGGGCCGCGTGGTGGTGGCCGAGAGCAGATGCTGCCAGAAGGCGAGGAAGCCGAGCAGCCAGGGCATGCGGCTCGGCATGATTAGTAGAGTGGAGAGTGCGGAGAAGAGGCGGTAGTCGAGCACACCATGCACGACCTGATCGTTACCGCTCTTGTTGACCGCACGGACGCGAGCTCGCTTAGGAGCGGCCGAGCCTGGAGCAGTGCCGAAGCTTTGTCGCACAGCGCGTTGTCGAGCATGCAGTAAGCCCAAAATGAGGAATCGCACTGCGACAAGTGACAGGTAGACAAAGTGCAGGACAGTCCAGAAGTGGGTGAGCAAGCTTGATTGGAGGCTGCTGCGTTGGCTGACGCGGGGGCTTTGATGCTGGGTCGACAGCAGGCCGAACTTGTCCAAGCGGCTTCGCCCATCAGCATGGATTGCGGGAGGGACTGCAGCACGCCTGGATTTGGCCTGGTGGGCTGACGACGCCGAATGGAGGCTGATGGAAACAAGGCTGTAGAGGAAGCACGGGTCTGATAATTTGTCATCAATGGCTTGGCGCAGGATCAGGTCGGCGACGATGTCGGTGACGAGGATACGGAGGGCCGTATTCTGCAAGTCCTCGGTCGGCAAGAGGCAGGCGAGGACGGCCTGGACGAGGAGCTGGCGATAGGCAGCAGCGGAGCGTTCTTGCTGCTCAAGCGACTGATCCGGGTCCAAGGCAGGGTGTGGGTTGAGAGTGTGATATATCTGCTGCGCGTTGGGCCCGTGAGCGAGCGCGGCCTGTGGACGCGTTGCCGTTCGATACGCTGTGAATGCTTAGCTGTCGTCGCCGTCGTCGCCGTCGTCGCTGCCGTCTGCTTACCAGCGATGTGCCTCTCAAGCAGCGCGGGCACCTCGTCCAAGACCAGGGCAATCACATCCGTCTGGCGCAGGCGCTGCTCCAGTGCGCGGCTGCAATGGGCAATGATGTGGATGATCTCGTCGACAAAGCCGCGGTCGGCCGTGATCGAGCCGTACCACGAGTTGACAAAGTCTTTGATGACGACGGCAATGATGGCGTACAGCTGTATGTCGACGTCGTTGGAGCTGGTCAGCGGCGGCAGCACGGCCTCGAGCGGCTGTGGGTTGGCTCGCTCTCGCTCTCGCTCTCGCTGGCCGCCGTCGTCGTTGACCAACACACGACGGATCAGGGCCACAGTGGCCTTGTCGGAGAGGAAGTCATCGCTGGCGGCGTCGCGCGCCCCATGTCTAAGCTGCCGCGCCTGCGACAAGGTGCGCAACGAGGCAGAAGCCGCACCGGCCGCACCGGCCGCACCGGTGACATCGGTCTCGGCCACGGCGAGCCGGTGGTCGGCGGCGGCTGGGGATGCAGCGGCCGCGGGTGCGGCTATCTTAGGTTTGGGAGGCGCGGCTGTCATGGGCGAGGCCTGGCTGTTTAATACCGCGAAGGCAATGGCAAGGCGACAGCCACGTTGGCAATGCAGCCAGACCCGCTATCAGTCACTGTCACCCCTCTCGCCAGCGTGCGAACGGCCATCGAAGGTGTGGCATGCGCTCATTGGCTGCACGGGCGGGGCGGTTAGCGGCGGGAGGCGGGAGACGGGAGCAGCCGTGTGGGGCACTTTAGGCGTATTGTCTTGTCCGCTAACCCCGCTAACCCCGCTAACTCCGACCCCACCTGCACCACGAGTCCTTCACCGTCGCCTCGCCGGAGCCGTAATCATCGGTCTCGCCATCAATCCATCATCTCACTGCTGGAAACATGTCTTCCTACCGCGCCCGGCCAGGCCACCACCAGCACCCGCACTCGCACTCGCACCCGCACCCGCACCCGCACCCGCACAGTCGCGAGCACTTGCACGCCGACGGCCGCTCGCGATCGACCTCGCCCACGGCTGCGGCCGCGGCCGCGCACCGACGCCGCCACAGTCCTGAACCCTGTAAGGCTATGATGAAGACATGAGCGTAATTTGTGGCCACGAGCAGTGCTGATATGCAGTGATAAGACGTCTCGCGAGGCAGGCGGCCGCCAAGCAGCCATCACCGCCAAGCCAGGAGCCCACGGCGATGGGCAGACCGCCGCGACGACTACGGCGGCAGCAGACGCCACTACCACGACCGAGACCGACCAGGTAGCGGCGGCGGTAGCGGCAGCAGAGAGGGCAGCAGCACACCCGAGCCCGAGCGACCAAGCAAGGAAATCATGATGGATGGCTTGGCCCCACACCTGACTGAACACCATGTTCGACTGATTCCGCGCCCGACCCCGTTCCTATCATTGGTCTCTACTGTGAGTGAGAGGCTGAGGATCACTGTGCTAAGGCCATTGTCGGCAGATTCTCCAGGAGCTGAGAGAGTATTACCATGTGGACAAGGTGGACGACGTGCGCATTATCCGCGACCGCCAGACGAGTGAGTTGTTGTTCTGTTGTTTTTGTCCTTATCTTCTTGTCTTCTTCGTGCTCATCATCCTATCTCTCCCGTAGAGCGCCCGCGCGGCTTCGGCTTCCTCCGCTTCGGCTCGCTTGACGACGCCCAGGCCTTCATGGCCCGCCACCAGCCCGTTCTATACCTCTACGGCGACAGCGACAGCAATCGCGCTCACACTGACCCCGACTCAGCCCGTGTCCGCATCTCGTATGGACGAGAACGCAAGGAGGGTCGAGCCGAGGAGGCCGACTGGACGTGTTCATCGGTTGGTTGGCGCCCTCGGTCGTCTTGGTCGTGATATGATGATGACTAAGCTGATGTTGTCAGTGCCATGTCAACAACTTTGCCGCTCGTACGAGATGTTTCTCCTGTCAGACTGCACGCACCGGTAAGATAGGTTTGCGCCAGTCAGCCAACACGTCTGACAGCCCAGATTTTGGTCGGCCGGCGGCGGCGGCGGCAGCAGCAGCAGCAAAAGCGCCCAATGTCGGCGACAACGACGCCTCGCCCGACGATACTCCCTCGCAGTTTCTCCTCTTCCGCGGCCTTGAGCCCTCTGTGACCGAAGAGCACTTCGCCAAGGGCGTGGCCAAGCTCAACAAGCCGACCGCGGCCGCGGCCCAGACACCGTCGTCGACCAGAACGACCAAGGTAGCGTCCACTACGGGCGACGCCAATCTAGGAGCGAGAGAAGGCACGCTACGGCGTGTGCTACTGGTGCGGGACCGCCGCAGCAACGAGAGCTGGCGCTACGGCTTTGCCGAATATGCGTCGACCGAAGACGCGCAGGCTGCGCTGACGCGGTACAATTCGTTTGATCGATTCACCATTGCCTCGAAGCAAATCCTGGTCAGCTACATCCACGCCGGCGTATTTGTGCCCATGCTCGCACCAACCCCCAGCACCGAGCGCTTTCTCTTCAGCCCGATGGGCAATCCGTCGCTCAAGTTGCAGTACCGTGATCTCGACGCCTACCTGACTGAACTCGTGCTGTCGACACCTGGGCCAGACACAGACAAGGCGGCTGCCGTGTCCGAGGCTGCTGAAGCACCGAGGTCTGGCAGAGAAGCTGACAAAGCCAAGAAGAGAAAGGCTCGATCAGACCCCAGTACGCCCGCGCCCAAGAAGACGGCCTCTCACCTCCAATTCTGGAGCAACCGACACGCTGAATTGCATGGCATTGACCGCAGAGACGCCATTCGCGACAGTTCCGAGCCTGCTGATGACGGCCCGGCTACGCAATCCTTCGCAGACCCCGAGCGGCACTGCTGCTATCTGTGCATGCGCCGATTCACAAGCACTGCCCAAATCAACAAGCATGAGCGACTGAGCAATCTGCATCGTCGCAATTTCCACGATCCGGCCAAGGTGGCGCGCGCCAAGCACAAGCTGGACAAACACGGTGTAGCCAGGCCGGCCGAGGCGGCCGCGGCTGCTGTTGAATACCGTGACCGCGCCAAGGAGCGACGCAAGACCTACGGAGTCATCAACAAGAAGGGCGAGCCAGTCGGCAAGGGGCCCAGACCGCCACTCGGCCAGGCTGGTGATGAGCAGGACCGAGAGGAAGGGAGGCCGCGGCCACCATCAAAGGGCGCGTCACTGCTCAGCAAGATGGGCTACACTGCCGGGCAGGGCTTGGGAGCGAATGCCGAGGGCATGAAAGAACCGATCAAGCAGGACGTCTACGTCGCTGGTGTCGGATTGGGCGCGCATGGTGGGAGGGTGGGCGATGCGATCGACGAGGCCGACAAGAACACCAAGGACGACTACCGCGCCTGGGTCGAGAAGGGCCGAGACAACATGCGCGAGCGGTACCGACACATGGGCTAGTAGAAGTATTTCTAGCAGAAGTATTCCTCGCAGAAGCATTTCTCGCAGAAGCATTTCTCGCAGAAGCATTCCTCGCAGAAGTATTCCTCGCAGAAGCATCCCTCGCAGAAGTATTCCTAGAATAAGTAGTCCTAGTGGAATATTCCTAGTGCTTACAGCAGCAATACGATGCGATAGTGTGTTTGTAGAAAAAGGCTAGTCTAAAAACAGGCGGCAACGCTAATCCTTTTAAAAACCATATGAGTAATACCTGTCAGATACGATGATATTGTCCTCCTGTCTGACGGACCTGCTGGGCCCGTCGTTTTGTATGTGCAGACCCCTATCTCCCAATTCCTGCCCCAATTTCCTTTAGGGCCCAAGTTGCCCTTAGCGCCGATAAGAGTATCTGATGCTCAGGGCATCCAGCCCCCGAATTCTCCCATACTATTCGGGTGAATAATATTCCGGGTCCGATGTCATTTGACATGTCAGAGCATCAATACGCCAGATTACGCCTCACCGCGTGACAATACCATATTTACCCATCCATCCATATTACTATAACCCCACAATGTGAATATCGATCTAAACAATAAAATGCCTTTGACTACCGGACCGCGATCGTAACTTGAAAATCAAAGATTAAAACCAAAAAATACAAAAATACAAAAATACAAAAAAACCACCATGTCGAGCCCCGCCACGACTTCATCACCCTCGGCCTCAGCCGTATCATCGCACCATACTACAGCCACCACGCCGCCTCTGCCAGCTGCAGACGACGACGACGACGACGACGACATTTGGGATACAACAACAACAACTACTACTACTACTACTACTGCTGCTGCTGCTACTGCTGCTACTGCTAGTACTGCCGAACAGCCACTGTCCGACCTGCCGTCAATGCGGCGGCGCCACATGACCGATGGCTACCGCGAAGGCTTATCGGTGGGCAAGGCCCAAGTGATGCAGGCTGGGTTCGACGCCGGGTTTGCGATCGGCGTCGAGTTGGGCTTGCGGGCGGGGCGGGTGCTGGGGGTGTTGGAGGGTGCTGCTAGTAGTAGTACTAGCAGTGGTGGTAGTACTGCTGGGCAGCGGGGCAAGGGCAAGGAGCGGCAGTCGGAGAGGCCAGCAGCAGCAGACGTCCATGACAAGGCAAGGCGAGAACTCGAGGTCAAGGAACTACTAAGCCGAGTTAACGATCGTGAGGTGAGTCAGGCCGAAGGGGTGGCAGGACTGGGGCCAGTGGAGGAGGTGTTGAGGAAATGGGAAGGAGCATTATTTCATAAAGTTTAGACATTAGTGTCCCCTATCCATCCATTATTTCCATTTTCGATTCTAAAAAGGTACTCGCTCTCTCTCTCTCTCTCTCTCTGTCCATGCCGTCTACCAGCCGGCTGTATGCAAGTGTTAAGCTGTAGCTGTAGCTGAAGCTGCATCTGGGGCACATCATGGGTACATAGGCACATAGGCACATAGGCACATAGGTACATAGGTACATAGGTACATAGCACATGCCATATCTAAGCGTCGAAAGCGTCGAAAGCGTCGATGGCGTCGCATCGAAAGCATCATCCGAATGTACATACCTGCATATGCACACACGCAAACAAGGGAAAAGGAACAAGGGAAAAAGGAACAAGGGAAAAAAAGGAACAAGGACAAGGCGTGGATGGGTGGTCAAGATTTGGGAAAGAACCAGCTGGCGCGCTTGCCCGCCCCGCTCTCGCTGGCGGCCGCGGCGATATTAGCAAAGAGGCTGGGCCCGCCTTCGGGTGCACCGGTTCCGCCTCGGAGTGGTTTGGCTATTCGTGCGCCGGCCGAGGCCAGACTGAAGCCGTTGGAGGCTTGCGGCAGAGGAGGCTGCTCGCTGCGGGAAGAGGCTTTGACAATCTCGAGGCGCTCTTTGACGGCGTGCAGCTGATGCTCGAAGCTGTGACAGGCAGACACACAGGTCAGTCAAGAAAGAACAGGACAGGGGACACACAGGTACCGACCGATGGTTTGCCGCCGTCAGCTTCTCCTGGCTATCGGCCAGCAGAGCCTCGAGGCTCAGGATTCTCTCGTTGCGGGCATTGAGCTTGCGCTGGGCAATGGCAACTTCCTTCTTAAGGCTGGTGTTCTGGTCGACGAGCTGGCGCTGGACGACGGTCAGCTGCTCGAGGTTGCGCTCGAGGAAGGCCATCTTCTTCTGCTGCTGGCGGTTGTTGGACGAGCGTAGCACGTTGTTGTACTGCTCGCGCGTCTCGTCCAGCGAGATCTCCAGCTCGACGACTCGCTCGCATCGGTTCTGCAGGTCGCGCATCAGATTCTTCTTCATCAGGTCAAAGTCGGCAATCTGTTGCTGCAGCGTCTGGCTGGACGAGCCGGCATTGCCAGACGCATTGAGGGCTGAGCGAGCCTGCAGATCCTGCAGCGACTGCCGCAGCCGGTGGATCTCGTCGGTCTTGTGGGTGAGCTCGTCGCGCAGGCTATGGATCAGCTCGTCCAGCCTGTCTCTGCGCTCGGCGTGCAGGTCGCCCAGCCGCTGCTTGACATGGTCAATGTCGTCGGGGCCCAGGTGCTTAGTCAGCAGGGCCGAGTGCTCGGCCTGCAGCGCGGCCAGCCTGAGCTCGAGCTCGAGCCGGGCCGAGTCCGAGTCTGCTTGGGAATTGAGGTGGCCTTCAGCATGGCGCCGCACCATGGCTCGCGACTCGACGATGCTGGCGCGCAGCTTGTCGACCACGTCGGCTGCAGGTGCGCCGTTCTTGAGCTGGTCGACCTGCTGCAGCATGTCTTGGATGTGCTTCTCGCTCTGGCTCAGGCCGCCGTCGGCCATGTCGAAGCCGGCCAGCATCTTGGCCATCTTCTCCGACTTGCGGCGGTCCTTGTCGTCCAGTGCCGCGCTGGTCTCCTTGGCCGTCATCTTGAGCTGCAGCAGCTGCTGCTTGGTCGCGACCAGCTCGGCCTCGAGCTCGGCATTGGCTTCCTTGAGGCTGTCCATGGTGATGGTGTCCTCCTTGCTCTGGAACGACAGCTTCTGCACCTCCATCTCGGCCTTGTTGAGCCGGTCCTGCATCGCCTCGTTTTCGCGCGTCGTGCGCAGGGCCGAGTCCTGGTACGCGCGCAGCTCCTGACGGGCCTCGAGCAGGCTGCGCTCGGCATTCGCGGCCTGGGTCTCCTTCTCAGCCACCTGGTCCTGCAGCTCGTTCTCACGCCGCAGGAAGTCGTCGCGCTCGTCGCGGTCGAGCACGATGGTCGGCGTGCTTGAGCGCTCGGCCGTACGACCGGTCTCGGTGCGTGCCAGCTCAGACGGCCGTCCGGCACCACCGCCACCGCCACCGCCAGAGCCATCGCCACGCGCCTTGGCCGCGTCGTGCTTGCCGCCAGTCAGCAACCTGACCCACGAGTCCGGCGGCACCTGCTCGCCCTTGCGCCACAGCGCCACCTCGGCATCGAGCGAGGCAATGTACTTCTCGAAGCTGACGGCCTGAGCCTGCGCGCTCTTCAGTTGACGCTTCAGCTCCTGCGGGCTCAGCTCGGCGTTGATCTTGGCCTTGTTCTTGATCGTCTTGGCGCGCGTACCGAAGCGTAGCGTGCTGACGGTCTCGGCGTCATTATAGCTGCTGGGCGAGCAGTTGATGATCAGCGTCGTGCGCGAGTTGCCGCCCAGCGACTCCTGCAGGATGCGCGTCAGCTTGGAGTCGCGGTACGGCACGTGCGTCGATTTGCCGTCGGTCAGCGCGTTGATCACCATGCCCAGCGCGCTCAGGCTCTTGTTAATCTTCTTGGCCTCTTCGAGCGTCTGGCCGCTGGCCCCGGTCTTGCCGACCTTCTCAGACCCAGCCAGGTCGACGAGGTAGAGCATGCCGCTCTTCTGCGACCCCGTGTTGATGTCGCGCTGGTTGATGGTGACCAGGAAGATCGAGTGCGAGCGCGACGACTCGAGGTTCATGTTGGTTGACGCCGTTGCGCGCGCGCGCTGACCCAGGTGCATGGCCGTATAGACCTCGTCCACGCTGCCGACGTAGATCTCGCGCAGGCCCTTGACGTACGGGCCCTTGGCGCCCTCATGGATGGGCAGGTTGTCGTTGGCCGGGTTGAGCAGGTCGCGGATGCGTTCCATGTAGATCTCCAGGTACGAGATGCCGACGGTGTACTCGATGTTGGCCGACCCGTGCACGACGATGGCGTCGAACATCTGTTCGATGATGCGCGGGATGATGCCCTTGCGCACCGCGTCGTCCATCTCGCCCATCATCGTGTACGACTTGCCCGCGCCCGTCTGGCCGTATGCGAAGACGGTGCCGTTGTAGCCCTTCATCACGTCCTCGACCGTCGACCGGATCGAGAAGTCGAAGATATCCGACTGCTGCGACTCCATGTCGAACACGCGGTCGAACGTGAAGGGCGCGCTGGTCTCGGCCGAGCTAAGGGCGCAGCTGTCGTCGCCCGTGAAGCGCACAATCGACTCACCGCCATTGGCCAGCTCAAGCTTGTTCTGCGGCCGGAAACGAGCGACGACTTTGATGTTGTTGCTGCCGCCCGCTGAACCCGCGGCCGCAGCGGCCGCGCCAGCGGCTGCCGAAGACGCGGACGAGGACCTGTGGTAGGGAGTCAGTTGCGTCCAAGGCTATACAGATAGAGAGACCGGGCTGGGCTCGTGCGTACGCCATGATGTCGCCGGTCTAGTCGGGCCGCTGAAAGAGCATGAAGGGATGGACAGGGCACGTCGTCGACTGCAGACCAAAACAAGCACAACAGGCGCAACAGGCGCAACAGGCGCAACAGGCGCAACAGGCGCAACAGGCGCAACAGACGCAACAGACGCAACAGACGCAACAGACGCAACAGGTACAACAGGTACAACAGGTGCAACAGGTGCAACAGGCGCGACAGCCACCACAGCCACAAAACGAGATAGAACAATGACAAGGTACAGACACACCAGCTACGGCAGAACTGAATTACGCCTCTGCAACACCCGCTGCCACCCTCAACCGCCGTCACTTTCCTGTTGTGGGCACACCCAGACAGGAAGCGCTGCCGCCAACAGGGCGCCCGGGGCACGTGGCACGTGATGCTTTAAACGCGGCGCACGTGATCTACGCGACACGCGCACCTGCGGGTCACGTGGTGTCACGTGGGGGTTGCCTGCTTCTCGGCGCTACTCGCGTCCACCGCAATCGTCTCGGCCTCGTCCTCGTCGTGCCGGATCGGGCCTGTGTTGCCATTAGCGCCCTATCGCCCATGCCAGTCGGCCCGTTCTTGACTTACCCACAAACCAGTGTCGCGCCCACAGCAACCAGCTGCCCAGACACCACACCGCAATTATGCCCACGGCCACCGGCGTGTAGTTCAGCGTCTGGCTGTTGACCGGGTTGAGCTGCGGCAGGCAGAAGATGATTGTGATAAAGGCGATGTACAGCACCGCCACCAGCGCAACCGGCCGACTGGCCCACCGCAGATTGAAGGGCCCGTGCACGAAGCCGTGCGGGTACAGCAGGCCGATCAAGATGGGCAGGCCGTAGGAGATATAGAGGCCGATGGTGGCAATGGACGTAGCGGCCGTGAAGGCGACGGCGCTGCCGACCGACGGCACAGCCAGGCAGAATGCCAGCAGCGCTGCCAGCCAGATGGTCCGGATGGGCGAGTGCCAGCGCATGTCGACGTGGTGGAAGAAGGCGGGAATGCCGCCGTCGCGCGCAAACGAGTACATCATGCGCGAGTTGCTCGTCAGCGAGAACAGGCCGCAGTGCCACACGCACACAATCACCAGCGTCATCATCGCCGTGGCCCCGTCCTTGCCAAAGACGTCGATCAGCAGTTGCAGGATGGGCTGGCCGTACTCGCTGCCGATGGTGGTGTCAAAGTCCTGGACGGAGAAGAGGTAGGCCAGGATCAGGAACCAGCCAAACACGCCCGAGCAGCCGATCGACATCAGCACACCCAGCGGCGCCGACATGGCCGCGTTCTGCGTCTCCTCGGCCAGATGCGCGGACGCGTCAAAGCCGGTGATTGTATACTGCGACATTAGGATGCCAATGCATGCCACGTACTCCGGGCTGGCCCGCACCGACCAGCCCGGCGCGTCCAGGCCGGTGCCGTCGTAGAACTTGGCAAACACAAAGCCGGCCGACTGGTGCTTGGGCGCGGCCGCCAGGATGGCCACTGCGTACGCAAAGACGCCCAGGCTATGCAGCACAATGGACGAGTTGTTCAGGTAGCGTAGCAGATGCACGCCAATCGAGTTGAGCACGCCATGACTGACCAGCAGCGCGGCGTAGATGCCCAGCGTACGGCCCGCCGACGCCTCGTAGCCACGCACGGTGGCCAGCGTCGAAATCAGCCCGGCACAGCCAAAGGTGATGCCCGTCGTCACTGCCACCTGGCCCAGCAGATTGAACCAGCCCGTCACCCAGGCCGCAAAAGGCGCATGCTTCTTGGGCGCCAGAATCGCGGCCCAGAAATACGGCCCGCCGGCCGACGGGATCGCCGACACGATCTCGGCCATGCCCAGGCCGACAAACATGGTAAAGAAGACCACAACCAGCCAGCCGTCGGCCATGACGGCGGGGCCGCCCGTCGTCAGCCCATACTGGAACAGCGTCGTGATCCCGGTGATCACGCTAATGATTGAAAACGACACCCCAAAGTTGTGAATCAGCGACCAGTCACGCTTGAGTTCCTGCTTGTAGCCCAGCTCGTTCAGCCGGCCCTCGTCCGTCGACAGCGTACGCTCACGTGTAGACGGCGGCTCCGACATACTGAAATTAGAAAGTTGAAATCTTTTTTTCAAACCAATCCCTCCTAGAATAATAGTAACAACGGTATAACAGCAACAGAGGAAAGGATTGATACATCTATCGGCGCAGACGCCGACGCCCAACAATCTTGCGCGATAGATGCGATGACATTGCATTGATGGCTGATAAGGGCTGCACCAACGTTACATACATACCTTAAGCTAGCGGATACGATAAGCTCCAGGCATGCATGGCATATAATTACCGGTACCGGAATAGTTGAAAACTACATAGTAATAACTACTGTACAGTCAGTAATAATACGTAATGATAAGTAAGTTCTGCCTTTTGCTGTACACCAACTAGTGCCAAGGCCTGGGGTAAAAGATATCGGATCTAAGATGGTAAGTTAACTTAATACGGTACCGGTACAGTATCTCCTCCTACAGTACTACTGCACCTGCTTTTCCTTCCTCGGTCGCCATGGCAAGCAGCTTGTTAAACACATTGGCTTGATCATACTTGGCCTTGAGCTTCTGCAATCTGCCGTAGCTTTTGCCAAAATTGGCCTTGCTCGCTCATAATGGTCATATAATCGCCATAGGCCGCCGGCTACGACGACGAGGAAGAAACTTTCTCCTTCCCGCTGACGCTGTTGGTCCTACCCGTACTACTATCGTCCTCCTTTGGCTCTAGCTCCGCTGCACACAGCTGGTGGTCGATCAGTCTTGGCCACTCGCGGCACCGCTCGTCGTTTTCCGCCTTGGTCCACAGTCGCGTCGAATGGCGCCGGAACGACGGCGCTGGTGCCCGCCACCAGCCACCAGCCACCAGCCACCAGCCACCAGCCACCACCAGCGATCTGATATTGCCTATAGTGTCTGTCGGCAGGCAGACACTTTGCGCCTTGTTGGCCTTGGTGGTCTTGGTCCTAGTGATCCCATCTCTACGTAGATCTTATGATATTTCACAGCTGCACGGAGCCTTTTTGCTTAAATTTCTCTTTGGCTGCACCAAGTCAGGGGTTAGACGAACGAGGATGGATCGAGGCCGGCGGTCTTGCGGCGGCGCAAATGCATAATCATCATCATATTAGTCTTCTCATAACCCGCCTACCGAGATCTGTTATCTTCTCTGGACGTTCCCCCAGCCGATCGGGACCTGCCTTGAATGTGTTGTTGTACCCATCGTTGTACGATCCACACCCAGTCTCCTAGGTAGAAACCACATGTACGGCTAGGGTCGCTTTGTTTTGGCTTATTGTAGGCCTATGGCTGGTGGTCTGTCTGACGCACAGAGTCTCGTCCACCACCACTAGATTGGCGAGTGGCGTTCCACTATGTCTTGAGCCATGTTCTCATTATCCAGCCACATAATAGATGGACGCTTTGTCGGCCAGTATCACGTCAATTCCTCTGCCTGAATGGCGATTATGTCGACATCCAGGGTGAAAAATGGGAATTGAACAATGTGAAGGGGTATCATGATCTTTCTCATATACAAGTCAACTCGCGCTGCAGTGTCCAGTAGTAGCAGTAGCAGTAGCAGTAGCAGTAGCAGTAGCAGTAGCAGTAGCAGTAGCAGCAGTAGCAGTAGCAGTAGCAGTAGCAGCAGTAGCAGTAGCAGTAGCAGTAGCAGCAGTAGCAGTAGCAGCAGTAGCAGTAGCAGCAGTAGCCCTAGCAGTAGTAGCCCTAGCAGTAGCAGTCCTAGAACTAGCAGTAGTAGCACTAGCAGTAGTAGCACTAGCAGTAGTAGCACTAGCAGTAGTAGCACTAGCAGGAGTAGCCCTAGCAGTAGCAGCCCTAGCAATAGTAGCCCTAGAACTAGCAGTAGTGGTGGTGGCTGTCAATGCAGCACACAAGATCGGTCGCCATATAACCAACCTGGACACGCCGCCGTCCGTGGCGACCGTGCTGATCAACTCTCACTCTCGTCCTGCATTTTCAACAACACTCAATCCTCCCAGCTCTTCTCCACAGTCTCGCGTACTCTCTTGGTGTACTCCTTCCGGTTATCCTTGTACAGATTTGATGCCTCGACATTGGCCGGTGACGAAGTGTTGGGGTCGTTAAGCAGCGACTGGATGCTTGTAAGGATGGCAGCGACGTCGTAGGTCGGCGACCATCGGTTCTGGAGAATGTCGAGGCAGAGCTCGCCGGTGCCGTAGACGTTGGGATGGAACATCTGGCTGACAAACTTGACCCCCGGCGGCTTGTTGGGGTAGGCTTCTTCGAACTGCATCACCAGTCTGAAGGTGCCGTCCTCGAAAGGCGTCTCAGCTGGGCCAATGATGACCGCGTTCCTGTGGCCGCGAGTCAGTCTGTGCAAACAGCCAGAAAGAGCGTTGGCAGCCCATACCATGTCATGACATTGTCGGCAACAGGCGACGCCGATACGCCCGCGGGAGGATCGGTCTGCATGCGCTGCAGCACACCCAGTCAGTACTCTATGCGGGAATAGGCCATGCATATTGGTGTTGATGCCTACTTTGAAGTCTCGCATCAACCGGCGTCTTGCAGAGGTCGACATGGCCGGAGGCGTGGGGGAGTGGGGTGGGGGGTGATGGAGGATTAGCGTTCACAGGGCGCGCTTGACACTCCAAAGAGACAATAGCGACGACGAGGAGCCAAGGATGAGATAAACCCGGGGAGCAGGGCTGATGTGCGGCGGCGATCGACCAGTCTGTGATGGGCGGTGGTGACGGTGGTGACGGTGGTGACGGTGGTGACGGTGGTGACGGTGGTGACGGTGATGACGGTGGTGACGGTGGTGACGGTGATGGTGATGGTGATGGCAAGTGTCGTGTGCTATTATTTTGTAATCCGCGCGTAATCCGCGCGTAATCCGCACGTAATGCTACTACCGGTATTACTGCGCTATGCGTTGCTGCGGCTGCCCGTACTTGTTGCTCCGCTTAACCCCGCTGCCGAGGTTCACACGGAAAACTCCGCCAAGGAACACTATGGTCTAACCGTATAAGGATTAGCATATCGATAGGCGTCGGAGATTAATTCTTCCTGCTTTCGAGTGCCGAGGAGGGACCACCGTTTCGCCCTCAGGAAGTGCTCTGAGGCATCGACTGCATAAGTTCTAAGTTTTGTCCATTGCCATGCCATTAGTTACCCCCCCGGCCACGCTGCTGAGAAGAATGGCGTTTCGAGCGGCCGCTGCGTCGTCGTCGTCGTCGTCGTCGTCGCCGTCGTCCTCCTCCGTCTCCTCCGCCTCCTCACCCTCCGCCCGCTTGTCACAGGTGCACCGCCACTTCTCCAGCTCGCCAGCACAGCCCAAAGAGATCCAGGATGCGTATATTGTCTCGGCCGTGCGCACGCCGACGGCCAAGTTCAACGGCTCCTTCCTGAACGTGTCAGCGCCCAAGCTCGGCGCCGAGGCCATCAAGGGCGCCGTGGCCAAGTCGGGCGTGCCTGTGTCCAAGATCACCGACGTCTACATGGGCAACGTGCTGCAGGCCAACATGGGCCAAGCGCCCGCGCGCCAAGCCGCCATCTTCGCGGGCCTGCCCTCCACAGTCGAGGCAGTGACGGTCAACAAAGTGTGCGCCTCCGGGCTCAAGGCAGTCGCGCTTGCCGCACAGAACATCCAACTCGGCCTGGCCGAGGCCCAGGTCGCGGGCGGCATGGAGAATATGTCCCAGGTGCCGTACTATCTGCCGCGCGCGGCCCAGAACCCGCCGTTCGGCCACATCAAGCTCGAGGACGGCCTGCTTAAGGACGGCCTGACCGACGTATACAACCAGTTCCACATGGGCAACTGCGCCGAGAACACGGTCAAGAAGTTCAACATCTCGCGCGAGGCCCAGGACGCCTACGCCATCCGCAGCTTCGAGCGTGCCCAGGCCGCGTGGGACGCGGGCAAGTTTGCCGACGAGATTGTGCCGGTGACGGTCAAGTCGAAGAAGGGCGACACGGTCGTCAGCAAGGACGAGGGCTATGACCAGCTGCGCCGCGACAAGGTGCCCACGCTCAAGCCGGCCTTCCTGAGCGACGGCACCGGCACCGTGACCGCGGCCAACTCATCCACATTCAACGACGGCGCCAGCGCCCTCGTCCTCACCAACAAGGCCCTCGCCCAGCAGTACGGCCGCGACAGCCGCGTGCTCGCGCGCATTGTCAGCGCCGCCGATGCCGCCATCGACCCCGTCGACTTCCCTATCGCCCCCGCCAAGGCCGTCCCCATCGCGCTCGAGCGCGCTGGCATCTCCAAGGATGACGTGGCCGTGTGGGAGTTCAACGAGGCCTTTGCCGCCGTCATCAAGGCCAATGAGCAGATTCTCGCCCTGGAAAATGCACGCGTCAACGAGCTCGGTGGCGCCATCTCCCTCGGCCACGCCCTCGGCAGCTCTGGCTCTCGCATTCTCACTACCCTGTTGCACCAGCTCAAACCTGGCGAGTACGGCGTAGCGGCCATCTGCAACGGTGGTGGTGCCGCCACCGCCCTCGTCGTCCAGAGAATACATCCAGATTCAATTTAAGAGAACCCATCCGTCTGTAGCTCTGTAAGTGTCTGAATGGCCGAGAAAAGGCTGAGACAGAGAAAAATAGGAACAAAGGTGGCGATAGTGATAGAAGTTGTAGTCATAGCTTAGCCAAAGCAAGACACTTACCCTATACCTCCTGGTCCCCAGACGCTAGTAGTAATATTATACTTTATTTAACTCACTGTAGGAGTTACCAGTACCGATTGAGACAATTTAGGACTAGTCTATCAGGCACTGCCAAGCCCCACGCGGGAAGTGAAAACAAAAGCAAGCATACTCTGATCTCTTCTATCTATCATAGACTTACTACTTCTCTTCAGAGCTAACAGAAATCGATAGCTTACCAAGCAGAGAGTAATAACCATGCTTCACTCCTCTATGGTGGGCCAGATCACTGGGCTCACTCTCTTTGAAGGAGCTGTAAATTCACCAGAAATACTCATCAAGAGTAGCGAGGGTCGCTCTCTTCCAGCATTGTATGACCCAGGTGCAGAAGTCAATGTCATCTCGCCACATCTCGCAAATCAACTTCTCCTCCACAGGCCAGGCAACGCTGTTAGAGGAATTGGCCGCACAGCTGCCACAGTGAAGACAGCTCAGTTTCACTCCGCTGGACCAAGCAGTCAAGAGAATAGAGTCAACATGTTCAAGATTGTCGAGCAACATCGAAAGGCTAAAGATAAAGAAGCTGTCGTGGGAATGGCAGCGTGTTCAGTTTGCCCAGGGCTTGCTGATCAAATGGTGTTAGCTAGGTATAATAGAGTGATCTCAACATCATTCGAGAAAGCTTCGTCAGGAAGGTTAATCTAAAGTCCAGATAATCGGAACATTCCAGAGGCGAGAATGAGAAATCGAACTCAGACATTCCTTCGTTCATTACAAGATCCTGCGGGATCTTTCGCACACCGGCCAGGAGTTATCATACATTATATCGCTGTCTTGGACCTACGAGGAAAGGGACCACTTTGGACTGCCTTCATTGAGGCCAAAGCAACTAAGCGAAGTGCACATACCTTGGGTCTTCCTATTTCCCAGCAATATCTATCACCACAAATCATAACAAGGACTTATTTCTGTGGTCTCTTGGTCCAAGGGTCTGCCTTACCATTCCGCCTCAATATGCTGACCAGCTTGAAGCATGTATCGCGGACGGTTTTGGACTAGAAGGACCTTTCTACTAGAATTCCAGAAGAATTTGAGAGTGTGAAGTTGAAAGTTCAGCACTTACGACAAGAATCTGCTTATACCACTATCCCAGCTTCGCAAGTGGGGGGTTGATTTCAGAATAGAGGGTTTGAAATCTAGCAGTGCTATCCAGACTGAGCATGGAAAGGTGTTGTTGACAACACACGAGCGCACGTGATTGGCACCAAGACCTCCCCTTATAAACAATTTCTGTCGCCCTATCAAACGATCATTTCTTTATATCACTCTCGATCTGCCCGAGTCGACGATCAAATCGACGATCAAATCGATCCCGACCGCCGTCGACGACGGTCGATTGCCGCCGCCGTCCGATTCCGTCTTCGTCTCGAATAGTCAATCATTACTGACCAATCATATCTGTCCCTAGCGCCAATCCCCACAAATCCACCATTCCGAATTCGATTATACTTACGAGTTCTTGTCGGCAGGCAATGACAAGCTTATCCCACTAGTCAACAGGCAGCAATAGGCAGCAGCAGCCAACATCTGTCATAATTGACAAAATGAGTCATCTAAACCTGTCAAGATTCAAGGTAATGTATGCGAGAGCGGAACATTCACTCATTCATAGGCTGTATATAAGACCGCACGAGGTCACACCTAGATAAACGGAATCAGAGAGCAATTTGAACCTTTGCAAGATTCATCCCTATTATTTCACGTGTCAATTACCGTGTCCAACAGTCTCGAATTCTCTATGTCTAGGATAATTCAAGACTCAACACTTGAAGACGGAGTATCGCCTCGCATGTTCCTCCCATACATATATCCTGGGTCTCACGGTCTCTGTCCTGTACCGACTTCCCCGTCTTGTACGGCCTCTGTCCTACACGCCTCCATCCCTTGTATCGCGGAGTCCGTGGTCTTGGCATCTCAGGTTGTATTCTGTGGCACGTGACCCAATGCTGGCTTGAGCGCATCCATGACAGTACCAGCATAGAGGGACCTACATAGACCAATTAAATTCGGTAGTAGATTAGGCTAATTGAATCTATTATTGTTGTGATCATTTCAAACAAGAAAGATCGCTAGGAGAGACAGCCTCACCCAGAAGGGAGATTCAGTAGAGGGGAACGAACACACAGCTGTTCTAGATCTGCTTGAGAATTGGAGTCCGGCCGTTATATAGAGTAACTTCAGAAGTTCTAGCCTAAACGACACATCTTGTCTTCCTCCAGCTCATTTGCAGTTCCAAATTACCTTGACAGCACCAGCCTGTCGCCGACAAGGTGAGCAGGCGTCTAGTGTCTGGTGTTGGCTGCGCCGTTCGCCGTTCAGCCCTCATAGATGCTCTTGCGGCGAGGGGTTCGGTTTGCCTGGTCAAGGAAGACCTTGCGCAAGCGGAAATGGAGCAAATCACTGATTGTAGCCTTTGTGCTCGCAATGTTCTCGCTGACGATTTGCGATGTCGGCTTGGAAAAGACAAGATCGATTTCCTCCAACGTCTTGTCCTTGGTTTCAGGCATGAAGATGATCTGGTAAATCTCACCCAGGATGGCAATGCCCCCGTAGAAGCCGAGAGTCAGGCCGATTCTCGTCATGGCCGATTCCATGGCGCTGAAGTTGTAGGTCACAATGAAGGAGCAGAGGAAGAGCATGGCGTCGGATGTGGTCATGCCGTAGCTGCGCAGATATGTCGGATACACCTCTGCAGGGATGACCCAGGTCAGGCAAGCATATGAGCCGAAGAAGCCCATGTAGATGATCAGGCCCGTAAGATAGACGCCCTCGGCACCGGGAAGGTTGGTTTTGACGTTGATCAGGTAGCTGCAGCCAATCATCAGAAGGCCGATGAAAAAGCCGGGAAGCATGGTGATTGCCCAGAATCGACGGCCGCACGTTTCCATGAGGAAGATGGCTGGGATCGTGCCGAAGAGAAGAGCACCTCCGCCCACGAGGGACATGTAGTTGGACTTGGCAGCGTCGAATCCAATCTGGTTCATCAAGACAGACATATAGTACATGATCGCGTTGACGCCGGTGAACTGGCCGAGGAAGATCATGATGTTGGCATAGACAATGGCACGTCGGCAACGTGGTACCCTGCGCGAAAGACGTCAACAAATGCATGCGCAAATGAGAGTTAGCGTTGGTGGGAGGCGGCATCCTTACGTGAAGAAGTCCAACCACGGGAACATTCTGTTGCCGCCACCTTCTGAAACCTCCCTCTCTTCTTCGCCTACTGAGACCTTCATGACGAAGAATTCCTCCTTCGATTCCATTGAATCGACGCCTCGAATTCGCTTCCAGACTTTGTATGCCTCGAGGACCTCGCCCTTATGCATGAGGAAACGGGGACTTTCGGGGAGAAACAGCATCCTAGAGGTGAATGGCTCAGCAGTCTATAGGCATAAAAAGTGACAAAATAAGGACATCTTACCCAACTCCCATGATAATAGAAAAGATCAGCGACGAGCCGAGAATGAAGCGCCAGTTGCCCTTGACATTCAGGAAAATCGCTGCCACAACGTAGCCAAAGACTTCTCCGAGCGCAATGTTGAACTGGTACAGTGACACGAGGTTGCCACGAATGCGTCGTTCGACTGTTTCAGCCACGTAGACGGGCACGGTTCCGCCTTCCAAGCCAACGCCTACTCCCAGAATCACTCGGGCTGCCACAATCATGCCATAGTTTATGGAACCGGCTTCCAGGGCCGCGCCGATGGTGTACAAGACGGTGGAGATAATGATTGCCATGCGCCGGCCAAGGATCTCGTTGG
Organism: Chaetothyriales sp. CBS 134916; assembly: GCA_003709845.1. NCBI lineage: Eukaryota > Fungi > Ascomycota > Eurotiomycetes > Chaetothyriales > Domatiomycetaceae > Domatiomyces > Domatiomyces globalis. The sequence continues at coordinate 35,282 of QQXO01000010.1, read as the reverse complement.
CTGGAGAGAGAAGTAGTGCACCGCCGATAGCACCGAGGGGCATGCCAGAGTTGACCAAGCTGTTCTGCTGCGTCGTAAGACCGAGATCTTTGGGTAGGTAGAGATTTGCGCCGCTAATGAGAGACTGATCCAAGCCCGACAGCAAGCCACCCATGGACGCAAAGGCGACAAGCATCCAGGTGAAATGCCTGGGGTCCTTGAACTCAATGTCGAACCATCCCTTCTTGTATCCTGTGGCTTTCAGCTCCTCTTCCATCTGGACCATGAGAGCTTCAATTTCCCAGCCTCCTTCGCGGGCAATCTGGAGAGCTTCCGCCTCGCCGCGGACCACGGGCACACTGTTGGTTCGAACAGCCTCCTCGATTTCAGCCTGACTCGGACGACGGTAGCTCTTCTCCGTCCTCACTTCCTGAACATCTTCAGACACTCGTTTGGGTAGCAACGAAGCTCGGCGATCCCACATAGATTCTCGTCGTCCTCCTTCAGCCATATTGGGTGGCAGTGAAAATGCTAAGGGTTAGACTTCCTGTTAGCGGGATTAGAGGTAAGAAATACTTGCCGGCGGGTTTGATATTCCGAGCCTGGGAAGGGTCAGCTTTTATACAAAATATGTGCATTAAATCAGCTATGGTCCATCAAGACGTGGAGTTCGTATCTTTCCCCCCTCTCAGTCTTGGTGATACGGCACTAAAGTGTTGTAATCAATCCAAGAACTGATAAACAAGGCGAGTGCTGGGCAAGGCTTATTGGCTGTAAGCTTGTCACTAGCATTGCTTGTTCTAGTCCCAAGAGATATCCAGCTGATGCTTTGGATCACGAGTCAAGCCATGGAGCAGATTCGGCGGGTCTCCTTCGGCGTTTGATGATCGACAACCTATTGGTTAAAAAGGGAAAACCGGCCCGATTTCGCCAAGGGCTAACAAAAATTTGCACCGCAGAGTAGCGCGTATGTTCTAACCGTTTCATTACAAATGTCTGTGCTAAGGCCTACTTTTTGAAATCGTTAGTAATGTTTCTTCTAACAGCTAATGCGTAGAGCAGAGCGACGATCAAAGCGCGAAGTGGCTCTAAGGGGAGTGACAATGAGGTCTAAGGCTTCTCAGTCACTAGGCATACTGTTCCTCTGATTTCGATCCGTATAACCGAGGGTGGTAGCAGTTGGCTTAATAAAATATAAGACCGGAGTGGAGACACTTGGCGAAAATACGGTTAAATTTACGCTAAAACTGTCGGCACGCGATGAGTCAGTTGAATTGTTGCTCTGTACCCCGCATTCACATTTAGCCACAATTTTAACGTCTGTCAGATGGTTTTACATACGTGTGGTTGGGCGGATTCGCATAACTGACAATACTGCAGAAATAGGTATCAATCAAGAGTCGTGGAGGATAAGGTATGAGGCATTCGAGATTCGAGAAAAGCTATTGTACTACTAGGGAGAGCACTGCCTGGTCGGACTAGCCTCCTGTAATGACACAATGAAAAATCCCGCCACCATAAGTGTCTCCACCAGCACAGTGTCAGTCAGGTCCACTCCGCGCAAATACTTGCACCCCTACAACTCGCGTCACTCGCTGATTCAAGCCTGCGAATAGATCTGCCTTCGTCGCCAGGGGGCAAGAGCCCCGCACTCAGTAGGGCCTTCTAGGTAGTCACGGCCATTCGCTAGGTCGGCAGAATGACTTCGCTGGAGCTAGCCACACCAGTCCTCAGGTAGCAATTCCAATAAGCTACATACTAAGCCGACTCTCGGGGCCCGGCAGTCAATCCATCTGCGTCACAGCAGAGCCCGTCCGGCGATACCTTCCGTCCGCCACAGCATACGCCAAGTGGGCGGATTGCCCGAGAGTTACGGTATCTGCCAAGTTTGCCAAGGTCAATGGCAATCTTGGACAAATTTTAGAGGTAGAGAAAGAGATGGAGGCTTGGATGAATTCCTTTCCTTCTCACTATGCCTGACACCTTGCGTGACAAGACATTTTCTCACATCGCTTTACCGCGTCATCAACTACAGGCTAGTGTTCGACCCTTGTAGACCCTCTCAAACTACACCTCGCCAAATGCTTTCCACAAACCGAAGTCCCAGATATGGAAGCCAAACTACATAACACAAAACTGGTAGAGCATACAAGACCCATCATCCCCTGTAGGATGAACAGTCTCCTGAATCTTCTGTGCATCGAGCTCGACGGATTAGGAGATATCTGGAACTAGGATATGCTCAGCCACACTCGGGGATGAAGAATGTCAGGCTGTAGGCATTGTACAACTCATCTGAAGACCGATGCTAGGCACTCAAGTTGATCAGGAGAAGTTGACGTGAAGAAAGTTCTGACAAAAGCCTGGGCGTCTCCTGCGCTGTCTCCTGGCGTAAATCAGGCTGAAAAGTAAGTTAACAAGCAACGCTAATCAATTGCTCTATCTAGTCCCTCATCCACGCCTCTCTAGTTCGCGATCTTCAAATGAGTTATCACCTCCTTACATCCCTGCTTCTCCCATCCCCCATTTCCTATTTCCCAATCCCTATTTCCCAATCGAACACATACTTTTGACTTGCTCGTTTGGTGTATGCACAAGGGCACAAGTCCATTGTTGGCTCCTAATAATCGCGCCGGAGTGGTACACAATTGCTATGTACACTGTATTTGGTGTTTTACTGAGTCCGGCGTTTACCTGATGTAGGTTTATTCTGAGTAATTGTAGGGTAGGGCTGAACTTGATTCAACAGACGGTAGCTCGTCGGTGCTTTATGTCCTCTCTGGGCTGCTGGAGTAGATATCTTGGTATGACTATGTGAACAGTTGTTAGCAGGCGCTTTAGGTTCTGTCTGGGTTGCTGTGGAGGTAGTGTAGACAACACGAGGACGTTGGGTGTCAGTCTGAGTCGCTGTGGATGTGTAGATAACATGATGATGTTCAGGGTCTGTTTGAGTTGCTGTAGAGGCAGTCTGGACAACATGAGGACGTTTGCTGATAGGCGCTTTTGGTTCTGTTTGAGTCCCTGTAGAGGAGAGCTTGACAACACAAGGAGCTGGGCCATTTACCTTCTATTAAAATGTCAGGAGTAGAAACAACATAGGTATATAGTTACATATACCTTAGATTTATTGGTCTAGAGCTTGTAACACATTGTATAGGATCTGTTTCAAAGAGTTGTAAGAGTAGTAGTGGTGGTGAGTGGAGGTAGTGGTGAGTAGTGGTAGTGGTGAGTAGTGGTAGTGGTGAGTAATGGCAGTAGTAGTAGTGGTATGGGTGGTAGTAGTGTCGGTGTCGGTGTCGGTGGTAGTGGTGATAGTGCCAGAAAGCATTGACTCTAGGAGCTGGATACTGGGAATATGTCATGAATAATTACAAGACACCGCCTCCCCGATGTCATGCCGACAAGGGGTCAACACCTCCGGTCCTTGGACGGACCTTTGGTTACGCACGGCGACCTTTGGAAGGACTGTACGAGATAACTGCCACCTATACTATCCGTATGGTTGACTATGCAATCCTTTGGTCAGAGGCGACGGGGCGGAGTAAGGCAGAAGGACCTTTGGATGTAGCAGAGGACCTTTGAGGTCAGGGACTATGGAAATGCAGACTCCGACCTTGCGATGTGAAAGATGTAAGTACGCGCAGAGGTTGCGGTTGTCCGTCGACTCTCCAAGCTTTGAGTCTTGTACGTCTATACTATGACACAGGGAATCTAGACTAGTAAGCCCTCTCTCGTTCTCTTCTTTGCCTTCCACCTCTAGTGCCCCTAACAGAATAAGAGATGTTGGAATACGGAATCAATCATCCGCCTGCTCACTAATCGCTTACTAATTACGATCTGCTTACCAATTGCTTACGAATCATTTACGGAGTTTGCGGAGCCTACGGACATTGCGAAACACTCAAGGTAGATAGATATATGTGCAGGAATGCTCTCCTGTTAACAGATAGAACAATTCCATATACGATTCACATAGCGGCCGATCCTACTCTTTCACAAGAGAATATCTGTATACCTTGGGATATCTCTATACATATGTGTGCTCTCACTTCCTCAGACTACAACCACTGGTATGCAGGTCCCTCAGAGAATACCGGTACAACCAATGGTACACACGTTCATCTAGCCATAACAGGATGGATCGCTACCAGGGAGGATACCATGGTCCAGAGTATCAGGAAGCTGCGCTAACTAGCGCTAATGACTCAAACTGACCATTCTAGGTTAGCGGTGGTTTACCAGAAAGTTCCCTCCGAAATTAGCCAATTAATACTAAGTATTGTAGTATTTAACTAACTTATACTAAAAAGGAAAAACCATGGTTTGTAGAGCAATTCTATAACCCCTAACCCTTAGCCTACATATTTCATCCAATGTCATCGTTCCGTTGAGTAAATATTCTGCTCTCCAGTTTGTTGGAATATGGCTCAACAGAGCCTATTCTTGGAACAACCAGTAATCTTCGCTGCAAATACTTAAGTTGCTATCAGCAAAAGGATCTTAACAATGCGCATCAGATTGGCCGCCTTTTTGCTATTCCAACACAGTTCATTTGAGAAAATTTCTCATACAGAGTCAGGCTCTACCAGTAGCTAAAAATCTTATCGCAATGTTTTTTGGCGGTTTGTTTGAGCAATATTCTAAAGCTTGATTCTGCTGACCACAGGGGTAGATAGCTTTGTGGAAAGAGATCTGTGTGCCGTGCTGGTCAACTGGCTTACAGTAGGATGCAGAGGCATACGGGAGAGTGTGGCAGGGATCTCAAGGGGACATTGGGGCGTCTGCCAAAGCGTGTGTATGCAACACACCCTCGATCAAAGCCTTGGCGGCCGGGGTCGGTGCATGGGCTTTCGGGCTTTGGTGGAGGCAAAGGAGGAGAATAGGTGGGAAATGGGATGTGTCTATTGAACCTAATGCTCCATGCACAACAATTCAACTCATAATGAGAGTACGAATTGGAGGCAGAATGGCATACGGTATGTGATGGCTAAGTCAGGCCGTTGGATCAACTGTCGTACCCATGACTGAATCAAGCCTTCGAAGCTTTTCTCTTGCAAATCTTAGTATTTTACTGTACCATTGGAGCAGATTGTGTAGATTCCCATTTGAACCTTAATCAACAAGCAATCAAAAGAATGCTCACATCTATTTTTTATAATAACTCCATTCATGTCTACGTGGGCCTACATGGCATATGCCAGACTACTTCTGGATTGGCAGGGGAAAATCCCTCTATAGGAAGAAAAACCCTATGCTTGTGAATTGTTGTGGCGGGCCACGGCTTGCCCGCTTCTCGCATGCCTTCAGGGTGCGTATCTATTTTACATACACAACTGGTTTGAGTAGAATACAAGCGTATCGATAAATTTGATTTCGTAAAGGTCGTCATCTGATTCGAGATGCAGGTAGCAACACCAGAGTGACACCAGCACCAGCACCAGCAGCTTGTTCTCCAAGTAATAATTGTGTACAGTAATTGCTGGCCCTTCCTTTATTTCCTGAAGAGTAACCAAGATCAGCTGCAGCTAGCTGCATTCGATGTCCTCAAATCTGTGCTTGTTTGCCGGAAATCAAGGAGGCAGAGTAGACGACCCGCGCTATCACGTCTTACTCACAATTTCCATGTTCTTTAGACTCTTTTTACGCAGCACTTTGCCTTTTTTGGACGTGCTGGTCGTGCGGGCAGGAAAGCTGAAGCGCGAGTTAAGCACTGGCGAGCTTGTGATAAGCTGACTGGAGTTTCTTTGCTGCTGTCCTTGTTGCTGTGGTGTTGTTGAGGATGAGTGCGGCGGACTGGGAGATCCTGATAATGATGCTGATGCTCGCGATTCCCATTCCTTCTGCTGCAGCTCGTCTACGGCTGGCAGCGCATTGAGCTGAGAAGCGTCGTGCCATGAATTGGTATTGGTAGAGATAGAGACTGGTTGTGTAAAGAGATGTCGAGATTTGGGGCTCTTGCTTGGTTTAGATGAGGAGCGGGGTTCTTCGTATGGTGGTGACGGCAGCTGCGCGTGTGCCGAGCCTAGTCGAGAACTTCGTTGCGGTTCGTGCCACATGTGGCTGCTATCGCCAGTTGACCGAGCGATGGACGCTTCCAAGGAGCGCTGGCGAGATCGGGTGCTGATGATCGATTGGTGGGGTGAGGCTTCTTCGATCATTGATAGCCGCTGGTCGAAGACGAAGGGTGAACCAGGAGTGCCTGACCGGAAAGGTCGCTGGAAAGTGCTGTGGATGGGACTGTTTGAGGGTGATGAAGAAGGAGATGGTGTTCCCTTCGAAGGGTGGTGCAGCGCTGGCGACGGTATTGCGGGTTCGATCTCGTGGACGGCCCAATCGGGCTGCCCTTTTTCGACGGTCGTGGTCGATATGTTGGTATTGATGGACGGTGCACCAAAGATTGACCCTCTTTGCGACAAGTCTTCAGAGCCGTTCCTCTTGTTCACACGATTCCACCACTCAAATGGCGACTTGCTTCTTGTCGTTGCCGCGTCATTCTCCAGCTCATTCAGTCCGAAGCGGGAACCAGTCAGCGACAGGTAGTGCGATTGTGGTACAACCCTACCCCTCCGCACAGTCATCATCCTCGTCGGAGCGGTGAACTCATCTCCCGAGGGTTGTCTTGCCTTTTTCTTTACAACCAAATAGCGTATGACAAAACCCAGTGTCACCAATATGCACAGTGATCCAACCACAATGATAACCACAAAGGCCCAGAGTGGTAAGGATGAGCGCTCGAACAGCGTCGACATGTTGACGATGAGACTACCGCCTCAGCTTGGTCATGTTATGCTGCAGGAATCGGGCTGCGAACGAAAGACCTATCAAGCTCTCGGAGTCAAAGAGAAGCAGAATATTGGCTGAAGAAGGCAAGAACGAAACTGGACCGGCCGGGAGAGAAAAGACTTTGTGCGGAAGTTTTTGGCAGTCACAACGGACCGATGCAAATAATAGGATTCAGGCCTATTCTCTCACCGACTCGCTTCGCTTCACGGGTACCTACTGCACATAAGGCCCGACAAGGGTACTGCTATGACATTTTTCCGTTGGAGTTGACAGGCCTCGAAACTCAATCCTTCCTGGTATTGGACTAAGTTGAAATCACCGAATCGCGGGAGAGGGTCATAATAGAGTAATAACATTATTAGATTGCCTTGTACACTGAAAATGGAGCGCATAAAATTGCATGTCCTCGTAGCGATTCTTTAGCGACCGGCGTACCATCACAGATCGCAGCCACCTCAGGTGCGAGAGATCGTCAGCTAGGATGTTGAAGCTGTGTGTGCTGGCAAAAGAACTAACATGAAACACTCAGGAACGGGGGAAGTTTGGGCACTTGCGCGTGTTTCGAGAGCAGGACTGCCAAAAAAGATGGTAGTGGACATCAAAGGAGTAGGGTGCCCGTTTCAGGGGCCACTTTCGGAGCCGCTGCGGGAGCCAGTGGACGCTTGCCTGTTTCCGTGCTGGACTGTTGGCCTGAAACAAGCGGTCGCACAGCAGTTGGTCACGAACTCAGGAGTCTTTTAACCGAACAAATCCTGTGCGCGCCGTTTGAAAATCGACCTACAGTGGGAACTTGTTGGCACTACACATGGAAGGCCGCATGGCCCTGAAACACATGGTGCTGTCTCGACATGGAAGGATTTGGGTCGAGACAAACATGCAAAGTTTTTATTGAAGGCCAGCCCCGGAAAGGCTGTAGGAGGCTGACACTTGTGGTACTCGACAGCTGCCCGAGGAGGATGTACTGTAGGACACAGTATCATGGCTATCCTGAACACTCCACAAACAAGCACATGATCGCGGTCGCCAAACAAGCGATCGGTGGAAAAGACTCTCGAGTCAGCGACAGGGGTCTTTTCAATGAGATTGGCTGACTTACCTTGCTTTTGACTTTTGATTAATAAGCTGGGCGTTCTGGACATGATGAGAACGGCTCGAGACGGCCGTCAGAACGAATGGCTGGCGACATCAGTATGAAATAATAATAATGATGCATCCATCGATCAAATAATAATACAAGCCAAGCTTGATCTCCGAACAGTGTGCAGCTTCTGTGAACTACCGTATAAGGAGCGAACAATCACTGTGGTTGCGGCTGATCGTCCAATTTCCACCTTACCACCCCGCTCGCCATCACTTCCGAGCCGATGTCATGTACTAGACTACCACCTCGAAGCGAGGGATACGTCTTATATTATTAATCAGGAATGATGATGAACGTGCGTGGCATTGTTCACTGCGGGATAGTAGCCGCATTCTCATTGCTGGGTGTATTCCCAGCAAGGCTAAAAACAAGCATAGGCCTGTACATGACTCTTGAACTTCGAAAGAGTGGAGTTTGGGCATCTGTCTATTGCTCCTTGGCCTTCTGTGGTGCATCCTTGACAGCCGCAGCGCCGGCCTTTGCCTTTGCTCTCTTTTCCTTAGCGTATCTCCAGCTCTTGGCTAAGCCTGCAGTCAGGACGCTCTTCAGGCTCTGGGTAGTGGCAGGCCATTGGATTGTCTTCTTGATGACTTGCCTCACTTCTTCCCCGAGGCCGCCGCCCTCTTCATCCTCGGCAATCCTCTGTTCGAATGGCCCTCCTTCGCGCTTGCGTATGCGCTCTGGGTCGTCATCTCTTGTCTCTTCCATCATTTTGTTAAAATCTCTGCGTGGAATTCTGAACTTGGCTTGATATTCAAAATACAGTTTCTCACGGAAAGCAGACGGCAGGCGGCGGACCATATGACCCCGAGTTCGAGGGTCCATGTTCTGCGAAAGCTTGGCGTTGATGGATGGGTTCTCAATCCAGTCAGGGTGGGAGCACTGACTGTCGGTAAAGGAGATATTGGGAAGATTGTCGATCAGCGGGGCATACAGGCGACGGAAATTGGGCAACTGGTGCTTGACGATGTTTGTGACTTTGCGAGGATCATCCCCTCCAATATGCATGCGAGGGTCTCCCAGATATGAAATGCCAGCAATGGTAGAGTAGAGCTCCTCTTCAGTAAAGTTGGGGGGCAGCAACAGGAGAGCGGCGCGTACAGCAGATATAAGGTTGACTTGGTTGGCGAGGCGAACGGAAGGGTTGTCGCGCAGAATCTTGACCGGTTTCTGCAGCCGTCCGGCTAAGTACATCGTGTTCCATTCAGAGAGATCTTTGCACAGTGTGTCCAAATTAACGACTCCATATTTGATCAGAGTGCCGTTGATTGTGATATAAGGATTAAAAAAAACGCCAGCCCCGAACGAGTCTTGCAGCTTTGAGACTGCGTACGAGCCCAATGAACCAACGGCCGAGTAGTGATCCCGATGCTCTTGCAGGTTCAACGAGTGCCAATGCTGGGAGTAGGACACTCCAAATATGAAGTCAATCATCTTCTGCCCGCCCTTCTGCATCTTGACAATGGCTGTGGGTGGATTTGGATGTAGAGTCGATTTGCTCTCAGAGGCGGCTGATTGGGGAAATACGCCAGAACCATAGGCAAAAGCGTAACGGATGGGTGCGCGGAACTGCCAAAGAATCTGTCTCAGAGCTTCTTTGAACTCCTCGTTGATGATGATGTGCTGATTGAAGCCGAAGTCTCTGCCGGGCAGTTCAGAGAACTTGGAAATGCTCAGGTCTGGATTCTCCTCCCAAGAGCTGGTTTCTTGGCTTGAAGAGCCGTGTCGGTGTTGGCCCTGGTGCAAATGGATGTCTGGCATTGTACTTTGGGCTGCCGAAGAGCTGAGGCTTGCATTTGAGGCTGAGCTCAACGGCGGCAGCGGATCGCTTTGCCGGCTTTCCTCTTGAACAGTGGCATAGCCTCTGTTCCTGACGCGTGGCGGTCGAAGAGAGGAGCCGGCAGGTGGGAGGAAAGGCCTTCTACATCGAGCCCCGTAGAGCTCCTGAATGCCTCGTTTGCCGAGGACAGAGGGGACAGCTCGGCTCATCATTGTTGTTGGTAGCGACTTCTCGAGGGAGATTGATGAGGGCCCTCCATTGGTTTAATTCATCGCACCTGTGTCGGTAGGGATGCATACATAGAAGACATGGGGCGCCGTTGTGAGAGGTCTCCAGGGGATGCATAAAACAAACATGCCAAGATCTACATTCCGCCCCAAGTTCAAAACCCGGCTTGCCACCTTTGTGATGCTTCTCTGGATCTTTGCCGCTGGCACTGGAGTGACGTTGACCATTGGACCACTTCTTATCGGCAGGATTCTCGTCAAGCTGGCATCCGGATCCCCAGGTCCGGTCAATGATCTCTATGCTCTGACTGTTGGTGTGCATGTTCTTGGACTGATCATTTTGTGCGTCTCACGCCAGAGAAATTCGGCAATCCCTCAGCGAGAAGGTGCAACAATACTTTCTCAACCCGATCAAAACATTGTCTTTCCTCTACTCAGCACTCAAACTCATCCTCAGCCAAGTATACATGGTTAACACTTTCGGGATTGTGCTACCATTCACTCTTTCCCTGATCACGGAGTTATATATCCACGTGCCACTGTTCACCTTCGTGCTGCGGCTGGACTCACATCGAGGTCCTGACATGAGGTCGGCGAGCTCGGGTGGATCTGTGTTGCCCGCACGCCTGTCACCAACGTTATTTGTGCTCCAGACGTGGACGCTTGGGCTTCTGTACATGCGCGTTGCGATGCGAGGCGAGTGGCACTAACGTACCGGTCACCTCAGTCACAGGTGGCGCTGGCTATCCGGTCGATCTGGCGCGAGGGCTGGCTTCGGCCGGATGTGAAGTAAGCGACACGCGCAGTCATCATCCCGCTTACAGCGATCTGCCTGATTCTGCTTGCGACACCGCTAGGCTATGCGAGGCTCCTGATCGCTCTGATGGGCGTTAAGAAGACCGAGGAGCAGATACGGTTGTACCGATACGCATATCCGGAACTGATGGGGATCGTATTAGCAGCGTGGGGAATGATGGAACTGAGGAAGAAGCTGGAGCTTTGGCGGGTCATGATCAGAGATGAAGTGTACCTGGTAGGCGAGCGGTTACATAACTACATTGAAGAGGGCAAAGACAAGGGCAAGGGAAAAGGGAAGGAATGGGCAGAAGAAGTGCTCTCGACGGGACGATTTCTCATTGATTGATTGATTATGATGATAACGACGGTCGGTCTTTTTGCTCATTGCTTACTAGGCAGCTACGGATTGGACATAGAGCATGGCGTTGAGGGTATTTTGGACCAAAATTCTACTAGTCAGTCAGACAGTCAGTCAGACAGTCAGTCAGACAGTCAGTCATTCGTTGCGAGAACGAATTGCGACTCAATCACATTGAAATTGGAAGAGATGAAGGTTGAAAGTCACAGTAAATATGTAAGCAGTAGTAGACTTTGAAATTGATGATGAGTCTGATGATGATACTCATGATTCGGATTCCTTAAGTTTATTCTAACTTGTGCTCTCTCTCCCTCCGTCCCTTGGGTTCGTGGCCGACGAAGCGAGTCATAACAATGTAACGGTCGATTTCTTTTCTTCTATTCTTCCATTTAAAAATATATATCTCTTTATGTGCCAAGGGAGACTTTCTTCAACCTAGCGCCTCTCCATATAAAGAAGAAATACACCCAACCCTAACTCCAACCCAAACCCCAATTCCACCCCGATCCTATCGCCGCCTCGACATCCTCATGACACCCCGTACATGTCTCGCTAGTAATAGCTTGTCCTCTTTCAATTTTCAGCGGTCGCTCGCGTCACGGCATCGACGACGATTTTCCCAACAGCGTCGGAGTACGGCGGGCACATCATAGAGAAGTGATCTGCAAAATCCTTAGTCAGCCATTGACCTCTCGCCGTCTCGTAAGAGATAGTTTATGCGGGGCTCACCTCCATCAACATCATACACCGAAATGTTATCCCCAAGAAGAGTCTCCCACCCATTGGTCCCGAACTGCTCACGGCGACCGTAGAACCACGAGTTGAAGTAGCGCTCAAACTCCGGCAACTGCATCTGATCCAACGGCTTGCCGATTTCTAGACCGGGACGAAGCATTGAAGCAACCGGAGCATCCGCTCGCTGGTCGAGGCCAAGACGCGCCCAGACGACGACACAGTGGTGCGGGCGGCGGTCGGGCGCGAAGGCGGGGGCATCATACCTCGACAGAGCGCGGCAGGTCGCCATTAGGTGTGCCTTCTCCTTGACGGAGAGATCCTCGGGCAGGTCGCGCGCACGATTGATGCCCTCAAAGGTGCCCAGCTTGTTGACAAAGTCCGGTGTAACAATGGCCGTCGGGATCAGGGACGGGGCGCGCATATCGAGGATGACAAGCGCGAGGATCGTCTCGCCTTCCATGGTCAGCCGGTGCGCGACTTCATACGCGTAGATGGAGCCCGCGGACCAGCCGCCGATGAGGTACGGTCCGGTCGGTTGGATCCTACATATGGTCCGGACGAAGATAGATGCCATTTCCTCAATGGACAGGTCGAAGATGTCTGGGTTCTCTAAAAACGGCGACTCGAGGGCGTAGATACGGCGGCCTTCAGGTAGAGCGCTCAGGTGGATGTACGACTCTACCGTTCCTGAGCCGTCGGTGGTCATGAACATAGGCGCTGCGCGGGACCGGGATTGCCCCTGGATCAGGACGGACCGGGACACGGCGTTTTCGATCTTCTGCTGCCGAGGCGTGAGGCTCGTCGTCTTTGCTGCGGGAGTGATAGCAACCGGTGACTTCTTCACGGGAGACAGACTCCTCGTCAGCTCCTCAAATGGTCCGTCCAGTTCCCTCTGTGCGGCGGCTACTGTTTGATGCTCTGTGAAGAAGGCGGCCGGCAGTTCGATTTGGGTTTCCTGCAGAAACGTAGAGAGAATCTTGATGGAAAGCATGCTATCCATTCCAAGCGATTCGAATGTGGCCGACGGCGTGAAGGCACTGGCTTCGATGCCCAGTGCTTCAGCGGCGATCAAGAAAAGCTGCTTGCTCGGCGACTGCGGTGCTGGGCTCTGTTTCCTGCTCCGATGTTTGGGTAGAGCTGAAGGTGTGCCTTTGGGTTCTGGCTCGAGATCATCAAGATCTTCCAGTTGTTCCATACTCAGTTCCTTCTCCACAGCGGCTGGGGTCGGGAAGTTTGTGAAGAACGCCGCAGGCAGCTCAACGGCAGTGGCCTTCTGGAAGTCGGCAAGAATCTGGAGGGTCATTTGAGAGTCAACGCCAAAGTCCGTGAATGTCGTCGTGCCCGTTGTTTTTTTCAAGTCAGCCACACTGATGCCGCTCCGTGCCGCAACTATGGAAAGTAACTCCTCTGCAAGATCAACAGCCTCAGATTGACTTTCCTGTGATGGCAAGGAGCTTATAGATGAAGCCGCTGTTGAACTGCCGCTCGACATAGGCGTGTCTGTCGGTTGCCTGGCACGCCTTGAGCCAGCCGTTGCGCGAGGCTTTTGTGCCATCGCACGAGCTGAACCCGTTAGCAACGAGAAGAAATCGCGGTCGAGCTTCTTGAAGCAAATGTCCGTGCAGATCGCAACAAGTTTCTTCTGGCTGTCTGTGACGTACACATCGCACAGACTCGTTCCAGTTTTGGTATCTTGCTCCCGAACGGTAGCGTAGGCCCACAACGGTCCATGCGATGACAGATCACTAAGCACACGTAGAGAGCCGATGTGGTTGGCGATGTGGATATCACTTTTCAGCTTGTGCACGTCCGCATTCAGCAAGAAACCGGCTACATGGACGACAGCGTCGACCGCGAAGGGACTGCACGTGAATGTGCCGAGGTCGGTTGCGGAAGGCTGTTGGAAGGTAAAGACGGCATCCCGGAAGTTCGACGCCACAATGGCCTCCTCGACGACGTGGTAGGGAGCGGCATATTCGACAATCTCGGAAAAAACCTTGTAGAACAGCATTCGGTCCATCGCATGCACTTGGTTCGGACGGGTGCAGGCTTCGAGGCTCCGCACTCGTGCATGCAACAGTGGCTGCAAGCGAGACCATGCTTGAATGTAGGGCCCGTCAGACTGGCCCAGCCGAACCACGCAGGACCCGTGCTCGACAGGAGAGGCGCCTGCTGCTGCGCGTGACAAGAATCGGACAGCAACAGAGTTTGTAGATTCGTCAAGGGTGGCTTCTAAGTAAACGCGCGGCGGTCCATTGATAATTGTATCTTCAGGGAGTACCAGCGGGTTAATCATGCTCAGGCTGGCGAGCTCGTAGGTGGCCAAAGACGGACTCGAGATCTTGCGGCCCTCTGTTTCAAGGTATGTCACCGCGGTATACGCCATATCGATGAAGACGCTCGCCGGGCAGATGGCCACGCCGCCGACAACATGGCCGCCAATAGCTTCCGCCAAGCGGCGATCGGAGAGGTCAGCCGTAAAGGTCGCAAGCAGATTGGATCCTTCCTTGCGCAGCTGCTCGACTGAATGCAGAGATGTCGAGGTAAGTCGCGCAGACGAGGTACTCGACATTGCGTCAGTAGTGGTTTGAGAGACCATTGGAGTCTTGTATGAGACCCAAAAACTTTGGCAGTCGAAGGCATATGTTGGCAGGCCGCTTATCAACTGGATTTGATCGAGATGGTCCTTGTGGAACTCCGCCCACGCTACTGGCAGCTGCGCGCGATACGCAGCGGCGAGACATTGAGAGATGGATTCCCAGCCGTTGTGTCCGCGACGCAGGCTGGGATAGCGTCCTGGGTTTGCGCTCTGGAGTGAAGAGCCCATGAGATTGATGCAGGTAGGATGAGGGCCAACCTCAACGACGAAAGATCTATCCTGAATCAGCCCATCCGCTTCGCACGCAAGTACTGCCTTGTAGAAGTCTACCGGCTCGCGACTGTGTCGACGGAAGTAACTCCCGTTGAAGACCCCACCCTCATCTGGCTGCACAATCTTGCCGAGCAACGTAGATGCTACCGGAATCGTGGGCCGCTGGAAAGAGATACGTGAGGCGTATGCCTCGAGATCGTCCAGTAGAGGATCCATTTGGCGGGTATGGAATGCATGTTGGACACGCAGACGGGTAGTTGCGACGTTCCCATCTGACTTCAAGTAATTATCAAGGGCATCGAGTGCCGCAACTGGACCGCCGACGACAGTGCTGGATGGGCCGTTGATGCAGCACACTTCACATGTCGATGTCGTCGCCGGCAAATCCCGGATACGCCACTGGACTGTCATGGCAGGGAGGTTGACGGCCAGCATCCCGGCCTCCGAAGGTGGACATCTCGTGAAGATGAGCTCTGCACGTTCGTAGGCCAGGGCGAGAGCATCGCCCACAGAAAGCACACCAGCGACGCATAGAGCCGCATATTCACCCAGGCTGTGACCAATAAGTAGAGTCGGACGCAGGCCGAGCAACTGCCAGTATCGAGCGAGGGCAATTTCGAGCGCAACGGTTGCCACTTGCATGTCACGGGCGGCATTGGTCGTATCCGTCGATGCCGCATCTCCCGATCCGAGAATCGCGTCGAGAAACTGGCAATCAAGGCCCTGAGCGTCGCAGAGACGCTGGTACGAGTCGAGCATGCGCCGGAACGTGGGCGAAGTACGGTAAAGCGTGCCACCCATGCCCGCATACTGGCTGCCCTGACCCGTAAAAGCGAACACGACAGATGACGCCGGTGTTAATAGCTTCGCAGGCTGTTCCATCTGATTCAAGAGGTCTGTAACGGAAGTCGCCACATAAGCATCTCGGAGGTTGTGATGCATGCGCCGCGCTGTGGTCGTGTAGGCCAGGCTGGCCAGCTGTGTTTCTGGGTGATGCAGTAGGTACTTACGGAGACGGTCTTTGTTCTGCGACAGCGCCGCTTCGGTGCGACCAGAAGTGACCACAACATGGTGAGATCGTGCATCGAGCGGTGGCAGCGGCGACAACCGGGCATTGGACGGAGCCTCACAGATCAGGATGCTCACGTTACCTCCAGCAGCGTCGAAGTTATTAACGAAGATGTAGCGAGGGGCCGTTCCGTTCTTGGGCCAAGCTTGGCCATTGGCAAGCTGGATGTCGCTTCCGGGGCCAAGAATTGGGATCAGGTACGGATTGAGCTTGATTGGCTGGTTCGGCTGAGGAGGAATAGTGTCTCGGTGGAGCAGCAGAATGGCCTTGATCAGAGATACAACACCGGCAGCGGCCTCGCTGTGACCGACTGCGGCCTTAATGGCGCCGACAATAAGCGGCCGAGAGCGCCTGGGCTCGGCAGGAGACGCAAAGACGTTCTGCACCGCAGTGGTTTCGACACGATCACCCGCTTGAGTGCCAGTGCCATGCATTTCGATGACATCGATTTCGTGCGGGCGTACTGCTGCTTGACGCAGCACGCGGCGGTACAGGGCCTCCTGGGCTTTCATGCCGGGATGGGTAATGGAACCTTCGCCGGCGTTTGTGTTCCTCGCTGCACCTGTGATAACGGCGAGGACATTGTCGTTGGCCTGGACCGCATCCGCTAGGCGTTTGAGCACAACGACGGCGACAGCCTCCCCACGACAATATCCGTCGGCCTTGTCAGAGTAGGTCTTGCAAGCACCAGTAGGCGAGAGGAACCCCCCCTGACCTAGCCCGCTAAACCACTCTGGCGCAGTGAGCAGCGTGCCGCCACCGACAACTGCAGCGTCGCAGTCACCGTTGGCGAGGGCATCACGAGCAATGCAGATGCCCGTGGCACTAGAAGAGCAGCCAGTGTCGATGCTGTAGAAGCCGCCAGCCCATTTGAAGTAATGGCACAGGCGTCCGGGAGCGAAGCCACGGTTGACAGCTGGCAGGAAATGCGTATCGATGCCCTGTTGCTCGTTGATCGTCTTCCAGTCGTCCACCGTCTGGCCAAAGTACGTAGCGATCCGCGGAGGGGTCTGCTCGCTGTTGTCGGCGTAGCCGGCCATCTCCAGCGCTTCGTAGGTCGTCATGAGCAGCATACGCTGCACGGGATCCATCTGCAGCGCCTCACGCGGCGAGATATTGAACAGACGGTGGTCGAAGTCGCCAGGCTTCTTGATGAAGCATCCATGTCGCGAGATGAGGGCGTTGTGCTTCTTACGAGAGGGATCGTAGAAGTCCTCCACGTTGAAGCGTGATGATGGGATCTTTTGATGTGTGGTCGTTCCTGTCTCCAGTAGGCTCCAGAGCTCATCCAGCGTGTCACTTTCGGGGAATCGTCCCGACATACCAACGACGGCGATATCATCCGATGGGATGCTATTGAGATCATCGCTAAAGGGCTTTGGACATGGCGAGAGCTCGCCGATGCGGATGACCTGGTCGTGTTGATGGAAAATGTCTTGGCATGTCGAAACATCCCATGTCGAGCCCACTGTAGTAAGTACGACCTCACAATTGCCTGCCCTTTGAAGGGCAGTCGCCACTGTGCGTAAGGTCTCCTCGACATGCATCGACTTGTGTGCAATCTCGGAGACTACGAGGCACAGAAGCTCGCCAAATGTTCCTGCCGAGAGAGAGCCAGCGGGAGAGTGCGCAGAGTAAAGTGAACGTTGGACGGGGCATGCCTCACGGGCTGGGGAGACGCACAGAACCTTGGCGGCGGCTACAGGCGGAAGATTTGGATCATATATAAGGCATTTGGATGGTCTGAGGGTGCTAGTAATGCTCTGGGCCAAGTCAGACGTCTTTTCGAGAATGTCCAAGGTCGAGGGCGGCCCAAAGATGACGAGGCTCCCGGGCAAGACTTGACCGATATATGCTCGGTAAAGTGGTCGTAGCGTGCTATTGACAAGGTCGAGTTGTTGCTGGACTTTTTCCAGCTTATGAGAAGAGACGACCCGCGCCCATGTGCCATCAGATTCTTCAATGTCTCGGCTCACTCGTTGCAATTCAATGGCTAGACGGAAAGCAACTGCAACGCTTTCGAGGCCCAGTGTGACGACTGAATCGGCATTGCTTGCCGTGGCAGCTACTGCTGCTGCGATCAGACCAATACCGAAGCCGACTGGGACTGATGTATCGGACAAGATCGAAGGATTGTCCTCAGCAAGCCTAAGGAAGTGTCATTCCAAACTCCAACCGAATCCGCTCCTCTTGACTTACACTAAAAGTTGGCTGATCTGAATCGTGGCCAAAAGGACCATTTCGGCGACCACACTGTGACGTTGCTGGCTGACATGTTGCTCAGCCAGCTCAACAAGATCTTCGAAGGGACTGATGCTCGCGCGTTCTGGGCCATCCAAGGCTACAGTCTGCTGGTGAACCACGGCCGAAGCTGAAGCAAGGAAAGTGCGGAGCTGAGAACGCGTCTTGGACCGTACACTCAAGTCGTGCAGCGCACCCAGCACATCTGTGTGCTCGTGAGGGAAAAGAAGAATATAACTCCGCGGAGTCATGGCAATAGTTCAAGCAAGTGTGTTGTCTTGCATCAGTGGATGAAGCTGGCCGACAATAATCGACGAGGTGGTCCGATGAGGAGAAAGAGAAGGTGGACATGGTGATTGCCCCATCACTCCATAATACTCATGTTTATATACCTTGTTGAGAGGCTTGTAAGAACTCGCGGTCGCTCTCAAAGGATGGGCAGACTCCATTGAGTAATTCAGTTGCCGAAATAGAGGGCACGCTAGGGAGATAGGCATGTGCAGGTCTATACTGGATTAGTGAGAGCGGCAGTCTAAGCTGCAACCCTAATTGGACAGCTATATAGCTGGATTGCAGGGGCTTAGTTGTGCTAAGGATTTGGTGGAGCATTAGATTTGTTATGCGGGAGATCTGCAGTCTAAATCGCGACCCCATTTGGACAGGTACACCGTAGGATTGTGGGGCCCAGTTGGATATGTGGTAGGATTTGGTGGAGTATTAGATTCGTTGAATGATCTGGTGTATTAGGATTCAGATATTATCGAGTCACATGGGATCAAATACATGCGGATGCCAGATTCAGGAGATGTTGCGGATATGCCGTTCCATTTAACCAAGCGACCCCGGGCTTCCGACACCTGTCTCTCATTCACTAGCTCTCACAGCGCTATCACACCAGCTCGTGATGGCAAACCCTACTCCTGACGTTCTGGCCATTGCTAGCCTTCTCAAGCGCGAACGCTTCTACCGTGACACAGCCCAGTGGGACCTGTGTCGGGCATGCTTCCACCCTGATGCAGCTTCAACGCACATTAGTGTCGCCTGGTTGGTTTCCTTCACTATTCATCATCACCATTTCCTTGGTACTCAAGCTGACCGCACTCGGATTTGCACTTTAGGTACGAGGGCGATGTGGACGACTTCCTGAATCTGTCGGCCGAGATGCACAAGGGCAAAGTGAATGTCATCCACTCCTCCTTCGACCCGGTCGATATTCGCGTGTGCGGCAACCGTGCCATTTCCGAGGCCTTCTGTCTCGTTACCAGCTCGCTGACGTTCGGTACTGTTGATTACGAGCTGGCCTCGTACATGCGTCTCTTCACCCGCCTACAGAAATCGGCCGACGTCGGCGATTGGCGCCTGCTCAGTTTGGAGTCCAGCTACGTGCGTGACCGCCTCGTCATAGCCTTCCCGGGGTCCGGTCTGGGCTCGCCACTCGCGATGACAAATGAGGTCCAAGCGTACCCCAAGAGCTACCGCAATCTAGCGTTCGTCATGCTAAATCGCGGATTGAAGCCGAGACTCAACTTGCCGCACGAGGATTCTCCGGAGAGCGTGAGGCGGATATTGGAGCAAAATCGTGCATTTCTCGATGGCGTTCGGGCGGGACTCACCGAGGAAAAGGAAAGTCCAGGCCCCCTGGATGTTTAATGTACCGACAGATTCATTCCCTAAATAAGAATGGTATATATGCTTTTAAGACGGACGCAATACTGCCGCAGAGTTAATGAATGGTTGTGGACGCTCCACCCACCTCTCATAGCAATCCATCACGCCTGACCTGCACCTTCAGCAGGTGTTCGGCGTTTCCGTAGGCAACCATCGCCAACTGCTCACTAGTCAGCAAGCCGCTCTCCTCCAATTTCTTGAACCACTCTCGGCCCTTCTCGTTGGACTCAAACGGATAGTCCACGCTGTACATTATCCGCTCCACCTTGGTGTTTTCCAAAATACACTTGATCGGCGCCAGGCTCCAGGCACCAGACGTTGTGATCCAGATGTTCTCGTCCCACACCTGGCGAAGCGTTCGCTCGTGAGGACCCCAACCGCCACCCCAGCGGGTGCTCATATCGCAGCATCGCTCTAGCATGAACGGGAGCATCTCACCCATGTGGCCGATGATGATCTTCAGTGTCGGGAAGCGGTCAAACACATTGGCGCAAAAAAGCTTCAGCACGTGGAGCCCAACATCGCCGTGCCATCCCCATCCGGCCGCACCGAGGCTTATTCCCACAGGCTCTGGATATGTACCCGTGAACGCCTCGGCCATGCGTGCTGACGGCCACGTAGGATGTAGGTAGATTGGGACGTCCAATTTGCAGGCCTTCGCCCACAGGGCATCATATTCCGGCGAGTCAAAGTGCTTCCCGTTAGCGTGGTTGTCGATAAGGGCACCGACGAATCCTAGTGATGTCACGGTTCGATCCAGCTCCCGTGCACTTTCAACTGCATTCGAGCACGGCAAGACGGCAAAGGCGGCAAATCGAGCTGGCTGACCGCTTTTCGCAATGGCCCTTGCGAGCTCGTCATTGCCTGCTCGACAGTTCTCCTCGTTCGGGCTTCCTATGGAGGCATCTAAGGTTAGCATTCATTCTTCAAGGTTAAAGGGTAAGTGTAGGGGGCTTAAGAGAATGTCTCTTACCTGGAGTGAAGGCATGCGAGACGACCTGGAGCGAGATGTGCCCGCGGTTCATGGCCGCAAGTCTTCCGTCTCCAATTTCGTGCAGCTGATCTACAAGACCCGGTATAGCCTGTAGGGCGCGCTGAAACTTGTCGCCTATAGACTCGAAGATGGCGTTGGAGTAGTAGTGCTCCTCCAGGGCGATGAGTGGTGGCGTCATGTTATTAGGACGCCGTGTTGAAAAGTGAGTGTCGAAGAGGATGAAATAGATAGAGTTGATGTATACCGGTAAATGAAATTGGAATCTACATGTCGGAAGACCAGGATTAGACCCACTTCTAATCTCTTACTGGCTGATTGCTCGTCAAGTCGCAACGTTATACGCGTGCCAAGACGCCAATACTCACGTGATCAGAACTCTATTTTGTTTGCTAGACTCGGACATCTATTGCGATAATTATGTCAAAATGGACGCAACATACGAGTCACGTGGCCGGAACACGTGATCCAAACTCTATTTGCCCTTCCTTTATACACTCGCTTTTTTGCTTTTCCCCTCGATCACTTTTTTATATCACTCCCAAAATCGACGCTCGATCCACCGTCCGTCGCCGCTGGCCGCCGTCCGCCGTCGATATACGCTCATTCTGCAAACAGTACAAACAAGACAAACAGGGCAAACATACTGCAAAAACTACTGGACCAATCAGATTCTCTCATCCAATTATTTCGCCTCACGCTACTCATAGCGTCGACGACAAACAACCTGGACAAGCTGAAGAAATACCCTGGATGAGCTGAATGAACGTCAGCTGGATTATCCCTGGAATATGGGGCAAAGCGCTGTCAAAACGCCGATTACGGCCTTGTACGATTAGCTCCCATATAGCTATATAAAGTGCCGTCGAGTTCCTCGCTCGACGGGAATCCAGAGCAATTTCCCTATCAGATATTCTGGCCGAAAGCCTCAGTCAGATCAGAGAAAGAGCCAAAACTGACCCGATTGATCTGCTGACAGCTCTGACTACCAAATCTAAATATGCACAGATTGCGGCAATAACATATCGATGGCTTGTGCAGTTATGTAATGCCGAGGTCACCTAGTTTCAGCGTCTCTATAGATGCTTCTATTAGACTCGTCAAGGGTGGCAGCTGCTCAGCCGTCCTGACCACGCTGCGGCAGATGACCACTCGATCCATCTCCCTACAACTCAACAACCAGCTTCGTCCCGCTCACACCGTCCTTGCACTTCTTTAGCGCATCGTTGACCTGCTCTAAGCCCTCACCCACGATCGTTGGCGGTGGGAGGCACTTCAACTTCCCACTCTGCAGCGCGGCCGTCACGAAGTCTCTGTAGACGGGCGCCGCAACCTCGTTGACGGCGAAAATCATGCCGGTCTTGACATTCGAAGGCACCTTGTCGGTAGGCGGAGGATGCACGCAGGCGAGGTAGCCACCACCCAGCTTCTCAAGGATGGCGAGGTCGCGAGTGTAAGTCTCGGGAGTGGAGATCGCGTCAAAGATGCCGACAAACTCGGATTGGCTCGCCTTGGCCGCGTCGATGACTTTCTCGACAACCGAGGAGTCCTTGTGATCAAAGACTTGAGCAGCTCCGCAGCGCCTAACCAGGTCATGGTTGTGCTCACCAGCGATGGCGATGACGTCGATTCCAGTGGCCGCAGCGATCTGGGTCGTCATGGAGCCAACCGAAGACGAAGCACCGTACACGATGACGGTCTTGCCGGCAGACGGTGCAGACTTCTGTAGAGTTGGATAGGGGAGGCCCAGGGCTGGTGTGGTGACGCCTGGCATGCACGGGCCAGGCTCCTTGACGGACAGCGCGCAAACGGCGGCTTCGAGGGCAAACGGCACAACGACGCCGTCGGTAAAGGAGATGTGATCAGGAAGGATGGCCGCCTTGTCGGCGGGGACGACTGTGTACAAAGCGTAAGCGCCCTCTGAAGGGCGGCCAGTGACCAGGTTGATGGAGTGGCTGACATGGGACCGATATCAGTAATGCTGGGGAGAAACCACGCCCCAGCACTTACCCAATAACCCGATCTCCCTTCTTGAAGCGATCCACGCCGGAACCGACCTCGTAGACCTCACCGGCAACGTCACAGCCAAAGATGGTGGGCCACTGTTGGACGAAGACACCGGTGTCCTGCATGTGACAGTCCAGCGGGTTGATGGCGACCGCCGCGTTCTTCACCACAATTTCCCCGGTACCGGCCTTGGGCAATGGAGCGTCACCAACCTTCAGAGGGGTGCCGGCCTTCTCAAGCCATGCACCTTGGTTCTTTGGTACCGCCATGTTGTTCTTTGTTGTAGTCTGTATTGGTGCCAGAATAAGTCAAGTGCCGAGTTGAGGACGAAGGGATGCCGTTGTTGGCGAAGACCGCCTGACCTGATATATATGTTTGCATGTCCACATGTCGGCCTAGGCGAGCAAGCAAAGCTGAATAAAGCAACCAGGCGTATTTGTAACCAGCGCCTGTTGTGCTTTCCAAGCCGAACAGGAGATGCGAAACAAAGGGGAGCCGGTAAGAACGCTGATTGGCTAGCTGCAGAATGTTGCTTACTCGCAGAATGGTGCGCTACGATCCACAACACAGAACACCATATGGCATTCTGGGTGGGCCCTCAGGTGCCGTTCTATCTTGAACCCTGAACGCGTCCGTCCCGACCCGCGGACAAAGACTAGGACGATCCTCAGGATTGCTGTCGGTCATTAATCATGGTGGTCATCCCATTCGGCGCCGGCGATCTGCTCGAATATAATCCAAAGTACCGGCTGTTGATCTGCCGCGAGTGCCAGTACGCCATTCAGAAAAACGCGCTTGAGAGTCACTTGCTTCGACACAAGATCTATCGCGGCGATCGACAACGTTTGCTGTCCTATATCGCTCAACTCGATCTTCTTGAGCCTCATAGTGTGGCCCTGCCGGCTCCAGGTTCGCTGCCCGTCGATGGCCTTCCCATTCTATCCGGCTACTGCTGCACGGCAGCAGGATGCCGACATCTCACTGCTAGTTCTAAGCGCATGAAACGCCATTGGAGCGGAGCCCACAGTCTCAAAGGGTCTGTTACTCTTCTGCCCTCGTTCGCTCGTCCGGTGAAGCTGCAGACGTTCTTCCGCGGCACTAAAGTCAGGTATTTCGAAGTCGCTTCACCCACGGAGCCGCTGGTCAGCACTGATGATGATGGTGATGACCGCGATGATGACCATGAGGAATATGAGGGGGGTCGCATTACTATCACAGCGACGCCGCCATCACCACCGCACGTGCCGGCCGCTCCCGGAACCACTGACAGCCCTTCTCCAGCCGACTTCGACCTTGAAACTCTGACCTATTTTCATCATTTTATCACTGTAACTTCTCTCACGCTACCTGGTGCCGAGGATCCTCAATTCTCAAATCATTACTGGCAGATGCACGTTGTTTTCCGAGCCCTGCGGCGGCGTTGGCTGATGTGCGGTCTCCTGGCCATCTCTGCGAATCATATGGCCGCGCTTACGGACAACACAATGACGCGGTGTGTTCATCATGAGAGAGAGGCGCAATTCTCTGCTGAATTCTCTGCTGGGTTGGTGCAAGCTACAGGGCATGATGTAAGTTTCGAGGCCGCTAAGATAGAGGATGAGGCAAAGAAGATCGGCAAGCAGATCAGGTGTTTGCTACATTGTGCGCAATGGATATTAGCTGAACTCACGCTTGATTACGAGTCAGTGGCTCCTAGTCACCTGCTATCAATCATATCGATCATTCGAGGCTGTGTTGTCCCCGACTCTCTGCTTCTTTACAGCGGGATCCAGAATGGTAGCCACAAACATCAAGAGGAATTGTCTATCCCGGGCTCCCTGCAATCAAGAAATTTATCACATGGTGGAACCCCACACACGAATTCTTCCAACAAAAAGACACCTTCTGTGCTGCTTAATCGTCTTCATGCACTCCCTTATCGCCTTGCAGAGGGGCTCGGAAGACCGGAGAGTGCTCAAGACGTCTTCGCTTCGCTGTCAGCCACTACTACTCTGATTGGGTGCTGTGATATCAGCTTTGCGCGCGATGAGGTGGGATCGGCGTGGCAGGGTGTGGCGACATGGTTGGCCAACCTTCCCGATTACTTCAATCAGATGATTTTGCGCTACCACCCAGCCGCCCTGGTGGTGCTCGCCCACTGGGCGGCGGTGTTGGTCAAGCGCGCCGAGCGTGTTGGCTGTTGGTTCTTGAAGGACTCAGCGAAGATCATAGTGCTGGAGGTTGCGAGATATCTGTCCGCAAATGGTCGCGCAGTCCTTGGCATGGCTGAAAGTCTGATGGCTATCGTAAATGATTGAAGGTGTACGCGCAACTATTTACCTCGCTGATAAATTGGTCAACGCGATGCTCGTTAGCGGACATTCCGCCAAGTCAGAAGCATGACGGGGCTGTGAAAGTAAAGTAGAGGGTTCAACCTGTTGAAGGGCAGATGATCCACATCCGGTGTAGCAATGTTATCAGAACGCACCACATGTATTTTTGAAGAGCATTCGGAAGCAAAAAGTGTGATGCGACCGCGGCGCTATGTCTCCTTTGGCAGCGCCCTTCCTAATTTGATCGTTTTGTGGCCCGCACCTTTCCTATTTGGAAGTAAAATTGTTGATATGTAGTGTACTGACTGGAGATTTGATTGGCTGAAGTCCGAAAGAAGAACCACACATGCCGTTCTGGACCCCGGGTTCCGCTGACAATTCCTCTCTCCCCTAGTCAAGTTTAAGTGGACTCTATATCTTTCAGCGTATGTTTCTTGATCCAGGTTGCTTCAATGCTAGCTCTAGAAAACAAGTCGATTTAATCCGGGTAAGAGTGTGGTTCACCCTTTGTTCTCACACATGCAGTCACTTCTTCAGTATCGTCGTCTGCGGCGGGAAGTTCAAGATCATATCCTACGCACCCAACAGGCCAAGCGACCAACCGGTTCCTGCACAGACCTTTCGACAAGCAAACTCGAGACGGCACCACAGACAGACGTTGAGGAACAATCTGAATTGGGCCTGATTGCAGAGAAGGCGAAGCCGTCTGTCGATCATACCCTGTTTCCCGGAGTGAAGGTGTTGCATATAGACGAGAGTAAAGATGGTGTCTTGTTCGTCGTCAACTGGACGGAGCAAGATCCTAACGACCCCCAGCATTGGCCGCTGGCTAGAAAGTGGATGGCCACCGTAACTTGCTGCATGATCGGCATTGCTATGACGCTGCCTACGTCTGTCGAAGCTCCATCGCAAAATGCATTCAACACATACTACAGCGTAGACCCTACGACCGGGTCGATGACCACCGGGATCTTCCTCATCGGTATCGGTGTGGGCTCACTGTTTGCTGGACCTTTCTCCGAGACATTCGGCCGGAACCTGATCTACTTCGGCGCTCTGGTTCTTTCCATGCTATTCATCATGGCTAAAGCTCTCGCCCCCAACTACGGCGCCGCCATCGCATTTCGCTTTTTATGTGCTCTTTTCGCTGCTGCCCCGATGACAGTGGCCGGTGGCACCATCGGTGACGTCTGGCAGCCTCACCAGATCCCATTCGGGCTCCCATTTGCCACCTTCTGCGCTTATACCGGCCCTATCCTCGGTCCTGTAGTCGGCGCCTACACACCCAAGATCGGTTTGGCATGGGCTGACTGGATATCAATGCTCCTTATGGGCGCTACATTCATCTTTGTGCTCGTTGCTCAGCCCGAGACGTATAGTCCTCTGCTTCTGGAATGGCGTGCGAAGCACCTGCGCGACCTGACGGGTGACAGCCGATATCACGCTGAGCATACGTCTGTGGGTTCGCTCGGCCCCCGATTGTTGACCAACTTGTACCGACCATTCGTCATGACCTGGACCGAGCCTATCATCCTTGTCTTCACCTTTTACCTGGTATTGCTGTACTTTGTTCTCTTCACATTCTTGAGTGGCTATGAAGCGATCTTCACTCAGACATATGGTATCTCTCTAAGCTTGACCTACATCATCTGGGTCGCCATGTTACCTGGCGTATTCATCGCTATGGCAATGATCCCATATATATATTCTCTAACCAAAAAATCCGCTGCCAGGTCTATGGCTGAGGGGAAGCAGCTACAGCCAGAGGTGTCTCTGTACTGGGCCATGGCTGGTGCATCCATCCTCTTGCCCATCTCACTGTTCTGGATGGCGTGGACCTGCTATGTATGTGAATGGAGCCTTGATTGTCTCCCTGTTTCAGTGCTAACATTGGTATCTCCAGCCCAGCACCAGCATCTGGTCACCCATTATAGCCTCCAGTGTCTTTGGCTATTCTTTGGTCTGCATCTTCACCACGTAAGTGGGGCCCTTGTCTCAACTACCATTGCACTGATAGCTGACACTCTTGATTGCACAGGTCTTACCAGTACATTATATTTGTATACATGCAGTACGCGGCCTCTGCCCTAGGCTTCATGACTTTTACACGCTACACTATCTCTGGCGCGCTGACACCAGCCTCAGTCAAGATGTACAACAACCTGCATCCACACTGGTCTTTAACAATAGTAGCGATCCTTGCTACGTTCATGGCACCTGTGCCGTTTGTGCTGTACAGGTATGGTCACAAGGTTCGGGCCATGAGCAAGAACGCGCAAAATAAGGCCTGAGTTTGGAAAATATAATAGTCTAAAAGCAGTAGATCCTACAATGTGCTGCGAAAAATTTGTACACCCCGCCCTAAGCCACTCCATTCTGTACCCTGCCATATTAGTCCATCACTGCTGCATTAAAAATTCGCATATTCTTGGTCATATCTCTGTAGTTTGCATAGGTAGCCTTAATATGTTACAGCCAGGTCACAGTGAGGCTACAACAAGGGAATAGTGTTATACCTGGAACACCAGTCGGTCAAGGGAGCCCACAATCCCTTGCTAAAAAAGATGGGGAATCTTGCAATCGGCCGCAAGATTCAGGTGTTCCAATATATATGTGTGTGTCATTGAATCGATTCATGACATTGTAACAGGCGATCAATGAATAGGGACTGATCATACAAATTGTATGAGTGCGATCAAGAGAAAAATGAGTGAAGACCGTGACCCGGCCGTTTGGATTTCAAGGAGCTATCTGCACTATACCTTAGCAGCGGGCAATTAGTATGGTGCGCACACTATAGATTCCCACTGATAGATCGTCATCGATCCTTTCTCGTTGAGGATACTCAAAGTGTTTAGTGCACCGATATCGGAAATTGTGGTTCACGTGACTAAGCTCCATCCTGCACACAGTAAACTACGGATATCAGAGCTCTAGGGGTCTTGGCTAAAAGCGCCACCCAAGGCAAGCCTAACCTTATGTGCTGTTGGGTTCAAGCGGCCAAGTCTAACTTGCTAAAGTCCTTAACTTGCCTAGCCCTTAGCTTCTCAGTTCTCTTGGCGCACCATATGAAAATATACTCCACCTGAAAACAGTAAAACTACTAGCTGAACTTTAACCTAGCCAGCACCCCTGTAGCCACTATTTTCCAAAGGACTATTGCTTCGAGTTTAACACCCTAAGGGCACACCTTACAAGGTCCTAAGCGCACCTCCGTAGATTGCAAGATTTTGTTATACCTGGAACACCAGTCGGTCGAGGGAGCCCACAATCCCTTGTTAAAAAAGATGAGGAATCTTGTAATCTGCCGCAAGATTCAGGTGTTCCAATATACATGTGTGTGTCATTGAATCCATTCATGACAAATAGATAGATGTTGGATTTCAGAGCTGACTAATGGCTTCTCAGTCTCGAAGGATTATAGGGACTGGCGCCTAGCACTGCCGGACGCCAAGATTCGCTAATTAGTCAAGCTCTACACGCTCCACAGTTGCAATCTTCACATGGGTTTCACTCTTTTCTCTATCCGTCATTTCTGGTTTCCACGCTTCACTGGAAAGGAAGCTTTCAGGTGCGTTCCTAAAGCCAGTTAATAGTCAGAAACTCGAAGTTTGGCTGCAACTAGTCAAAATCTAGTTCACAGTTACTTGTAGCTTCTTTAACTTTATATGCTGCCATGTTGAGTTTGAGGTGCCCAGATGCCAAGATCGTACTATAAAAGGTGATACTACCCGACTGTAGGTTTTGTTGAGAGCTTGAGCTGAAAGTATCGCTCCCTGGCGAAGGATTTACACCGCCTGGTCACCTGTACGTTCGCTGTGAAGGATCCTGTTTCCCGAGGATCTCGTTTCCCGAGGATCTCATTTCCCATGTTTCTACCAAGCTGGCCTGAATAACCTCTTGCTGGCGGGCAAACCCATCCTGGAGCCAAGAAATACATTTACTGCCTTTCCCTCTGGTAATTATTTAAAGATTGATCAAGATGAAAATCTCCGGAAGATTCTCGCCGATCCAGAATGTTTCGTTCAATCTTTTTCGTGGCGACGATCGCCGTCTTATTGTACATAACCTCTGCAGACGCAAGTCCAGAGCTAATGAACCAGCTAGTAGAAAAATATCGGCACAACACGGAGCAGGGGCTTCCACATCATGGCAATTGTACGAAGTGCAATATTGTCCGGCGCAAGGAGTGGTAAGACCCTCCCGTGCTTCTCTCCTCTTTTCGTTTCCTGAGGGTGAAGAATCATCATTAGATCATTGATAAGCTGAACTTGGTGGTAGGGGCGATCTGGATAATCAGACTCGTCTGGAATACATCCGAGCCCTCAAATGTTTACACAAATTGCCATCCCAGATCGATCCTGCGCTCGCTCCAGGTGCCCGTTCGCGGTACGATGACTTCCAAGCAGCACACATCATCAACACCCCGCTAATCCACGCCACGGGGCTGTTCTTCGCCTGGCATCGGTGGTTTGTGCACCTCTTCGAGACCGCCCTCCGCGAAGAATGCGGCTACCCGGGATATCAGCCCTACTGGGACTGGGCAAAGTATCTTGACCTCCCGACCGAATCGAATCCGTTGTATGATGGTTCCGCGACGTCGCTTTCAGGCAATGGTAAATATATCCCGGACCGCAATGGTACTCTCCAGCCTTTCCCAATTCCGGGCCCAAATCCTCCAGCAATATACACTCCTCCCGGTACCGGCGGCGGCTACATCTACCAAGGGCCGCTCGTGAACTGGACGATGCATCTCGTAGGTCTTGCCGAAAGTTCGAAGCCTTTCTGAGGCCCTGGCTGACTCTGCTTTTAATCTGTTTAGGGACCGTACTACAACCAGACGGTACAGAATGGCATTCGCGTCAATCCAAATCCCGGCCCAGACGGCCTCGGATATAATCCGCGACCCATCATCCGTGATTTCAACAATTCACTCCTCCAGGAATACAACTCTTATCCCGCATTAACATCTATGATAACCAACCTAACCAGTAAGGCAAAGCCTTCTAGTATTGACTTTGATTGAATAGTACTGACCAACAGCACCAGGCATTCATGACTTCCAACCATTTTTCTTCCAACACGCGCATCTCGAGCCACATTCGTTTATCTCAGGTGTTGACAACGATCTCTTCACCTCGCCAGGCGATCCATTGTTCTGGTTCCATCATGCACAAGTTGACAGGATATATTCGATCTGGCAGGCGCAGGATTTTTCCTCACGAGAATATGCTTTGAATGGAACGCTGACTCTCACGAACGGTATGCAACCTTGCACTGTGCTCGGTCAGAGAAGATATAGCTGACCTACAACCCCGCATAGCGCCGCCCAGCCGAAATGCAACGCTCGATGATATGATAAGCTATGAGTTTTCCCCAGACATTCCAACTAAGATGGCGATGAGTCCCACCAAGAATGGGATGTGCTATATTTATGAATAGGCAATAAGAGGGAATACGTAGGGTGACAACCTGACATGGGCATTGCAACCTTCGTCGTGGTCACTAACAGACACAAACAATCACACAGGGAGATCTCCCAAGGTTCTCAAAGGCGGAGGCCGAGTAACAGAGCTCTTTCTGAATCAGCTATTGACCTATATAAGTCACACTAGAGACATACTAGGCCAGGATCTTAGTGGTTAAACTGTATGTGGTTAACACACCTGTCGAGAGATGTTAGCGAGAGGTGTCATGTGCATGGGCCAAGTCCTAAGACACTGCCAGTTATGAGACACACGTTCATTCCATAGCTTATTATCATCATTCAAACAGACTCAAAGTGATTTAGATAGCTTTAGGCAGCCCCTAAATGACTATCTTGAGCCCATAGTCTTCTGTCTCGTTTGTTTGTTTGTTTGTTTGTTTCGTTTCTCATCCTCATCCATCATCAATTCCGCTTCTCCCAGGCCTACGGCCTGATAGGCAGCGTTGGAATCACTGCTCATTCAGGATGAAATTGTTCTGTTCACCATCAATGTTCAGAGATCGACTTTCATGCTCTTATGAGGGCGCATCCGGATTCGGGCCTAGAGTGTAAACTACTGACCATACCTTCCTCAGTTCCTGGTCGGATCGCTCTATCCTTTTTTTGAGTTGGTCATTAGTTGACAAGAGCTTCGCATTTTCAGCGCGCGCAGCAGACAAGTCGATTTCCAATTGCCGGACCTTTCCTTCAGCCTGGCACTACGAGAGACTCGTAGATTAGGCTTCATTCTGAATCCGCTCGAGGTCCGCGGACAGCGTCTTGTTATCAGTCTGTAGCTCTTTGATTTTAGCGTTGAGTCTCGTGACGGAAGCTGAACTCCTCGCGTGCTAATTATAGTTAGTGGAAGATTAATCTTCGATTCAAGAGTAGGCATGTTCTTATATACAATATATTGCAACAATCTCTCAGCAGATCCTATATGAGCCTTAGCCTTGACTGATTTATCCAAGATACTATGATATAGCTTGTGTCAGGGGAAATTGGCCGATAATCGGAGGCTTGACTAGTCTCGACGCCAAGAGCAGAGTTTTCTCACCTATATATAGCTGCTCCTCCTTCGATAGCCTGCAATCCTCATACGAGTTCCTATTCCATCTGGCGCTGGCCGCCCTTGCCTGATTTGCCTTCACAGCTTGATATAAGCTTCAGCGGAGTGTTTACTTAGCTGTTTCGTAAAAAGATGCCGCTTTTCCTCAGGATATATCTATATATAGCCATCCTCAGTCTTGGGTTGAAGTCGCACATCGCCCGGCTTGATAGAGATGCCTAATTTAGCTCCTAGTAGGTCGCTTAGTAACAAGGGACAGTTCCTAGTATAAGCGATCTTTTACTTAGGTGGTCAGCCAGGGCTACGCGATACTTATGGCGCCATTCTGCCCGCAGCAGGTTGCCTTGCTTGGGCGCTATATTCTCTACACCCCTGGGTCGATGATATATCATGTATGCGGTACAACCTCTGATAAGCTAATCCTCGCCTCCATTGGATTCCATCAATTGTTACAGTAATCGCTTCTGGAGGCGTTTAGAAGTACCTGGAGACCTCGAGAGCCTAAATTAGGCCCTCTGTAGCAAGACCATTATTGCACTACCCCTGGAACTATAATTAGGTTTGAAATGGTGTGGTGTATCAGCGACAAAACACCACAGAATTTCGTGGGACACTTTTTGGTTCTCTCTCACACTCCTCCATCTTCAGTGTTTTCGAGCACGACTGCATATCGAATATCGGATGGAGCCTTGGATGCCTGACCTGACCTTCCATCACCGTGGGCTACATTCCATCACCGTGCGGTCGGCTTTTGCCGACCAGATTTCTCAGTTGACAACATGAAAGTTGGTGTTCCTTGTTTACAGTACTGTAGGTGCCTAACAAAAATTGTTAGCAACACAACCAATCACGCAAAGGGACAGACAGTCATCATCGAACCTTCGAGAAATTTCCAAAGTTGCGGTGTCTATGTGTCAGAGCGACACGGAGGTTGGCCACGATGCTCGATCAAGCCTCAAACCCAAACAACCAGATCAGCTTGAGATTGATCAAGGTTAACTAGATGACATCGGTTATGCCCTTAAACACAATTAAGTTGATCTCTTTTGCTTCTTTCTCAATTCCCTCTTCTTATTCTTGGTTCCTTGCCTTTCGGTTGGCTTGGTTCCCTTTTAGCCTCCTTCTCTCCCTTCTTTCCCTTCCTTCCAGTAGAAGTTTGACTGGCGCCCCGGACTCTGAGGCGGAGCGTGATTTTAGGCTGGCTGACTCACAGCCGAAGGCGGGTGCCATTACCGGTACAAGATATAGCTCCTTGATCCTGAGCCACCTCCTTCTCTAGCGTATCTTCTGTGGCAGGAACCCTCAGTGGTCCAGTATTAGACTCCTCGCTACTATAAGTAGGATTAAGGGCACTGTCTACGAGTATCACCCCGCTCATTTCGCTGGCTATGTCATTAGGTGAGGAAGGATAAGGCGAGCTAGGCGAGGGCAAGAGCGAAGGCAAAGGTGAAGATGAAGGTGAAGGCGACCGGAGGTACTAACCAAACAGTGTATCGACACTTAAATAGTCCTCAATATCTTCTGAAGGGCCCATGAAGTCCGAGACCTGTTTGGCAGGGTGATCTGTCAAGTAGGTGAAGTCACGGAATATCTTGTTATATATTGTGGAATCGATTTCTCGCGGAGCGGCAGAGGTATCATATAACCTCGGCATATCTCGCCAGATAGGCGAACCCCTACTTCTGGGAGTGATAGGAGTAGTGGGCGACTCATTGCCGTCTGGTGGGGACAAAGGCGTAACCGACAATGACGGCATGATAAGAGTGCTGTCGGGCAAGGAGACCTCTGTGAGAGACTCATGATCGAGAATAAATGAATCTATAGGGCTGTCGCCTTTCCAGGGTAGTGCTAACTCTATAGCAGGCACAGAAGAAAGAGCAGCAAGGCCGGTAGGGACCAAAGAAGGCTTGATGGCGTTATCTACATGAGACAACTACGAAGAAGTAATAGTTAATAAGCTGCGTCGTATTTTCTTCATCGGAGGTGGGGGCGAAAAATCTTCCTGGGTTACCAAGGACCATTCTCCACCATCTCCAGGAGACTTTCTCTTTAAATAAGGACCCTGTGCGGGATCTACTTATGAGGCTGCTGAGTTGTCATCCTGTTTGGGCCGTGTACGGCTGAGACCATGTTCATCAACAAGGTGAAACTGGAAATCCTTGTCTGAACATAAGCTCTTATCACACAGGGGGTGGGGGTACTCAAGAGGCAAAGACTGTTCTTTAAGATGTGACTTAATCAGTGTTTGTAGTTCTCGACTACGCGACTATAGTCGACTATAGTCGACGCCGAGGTCGTAGTCGTAGCCGTAGTCGCGACTATAGTCGTTGTATTCGCGACTATTTGGGGGGCAAAACAGCACAACAGGGGGAAGAGGAGATTTCTATACTATATGTCACTGTCGCTTGCTGCAACGTCCTCAACGTCCTCCTTGTCGATGTCCTTGTCAGCGCCCTCCTCGTCTTCCTTGTGGGCCTCTTCTATGAGTTGGTCAAGCACTGCAGTAAGCGATGGATCGACCGGTTCTTCGTCTATTTCTTGGATCTCTTTGTATGTTCTATCGCCTCCGTGTAGCATAACAATACCGGTGTTAAGCCACTGCTTTAAACACTCTGCTTCTTCAATAGTATTGTCGTGAAGACACGATCTATTTAGAGCAACTATAAGGCCGCAAGCAGAGAAGAGACGCTCGACTTCTGCAGACGTTGCCGGCACAGAGAGAACGTCATAAGCCTGCTGTTTGAGGCCTCCTGTACTTTGTTATGACCACCAGGTAATGTAGTTATTAACGCCTTTACTAATACACGCGCCGTTGATATAGTTGTCGAATTGCGCGCTATCGTTAATAGTATCTTCTAGAGCATTGTCCTTATTATCAGACAACTATTTCTTGAAGTCATCGGGCTCCTTAGGCTTCTGTATACATCGTCGCTTTGGAGGTGGTGTTTGCGGTACTTCTGCAGTATCTTGGAAGGTCCTATTTCGGTAGTTGAGTTCCCACTCCTCTCGAATATTACTAAGTAATATATCCTTTATAGCGGCCATGCCCTCAGTCGTCTAATGCTTATTGAAGTATCTGAGCCTGTGCCGGGGGTTAAATAGTATGGCTGCACTATATATAATATGGCTGCTGTCTGTTTCGTTATAGTAGTGGTTCAACTTCTGCTAGGTGTTCTAGGCAGCGATTTGATGATGGTTCCAAACCTGTGGTTCTGGGTCTGGA
The DNA here is from genome assembly GCA_003709845.1 of Chaetothyriales sp. CBS 134916. Classification (NCBI taxonomy): domain Eukaryota; kingdom Fungi; phylum Ascomycota; class Eurotiomycetes; order Chaetothyriales; family Domatiomycetaceae; genus Domatiomyces; species Domatiomyces globalis. The sequence continues at coordinate 562 of QQXO01000010.1, read as the reverse complement.
ATGAGGGCTTCTAGCTTACTTAGCAGATACTTATAGACAGGAATGACCTCCTAGATACTGCTGTGGTGTCTGTTCTTTGCAGCACCCTCTATACAAAGAGTTGTGATATGAAATGGTTTGAGATTAGCCGCAGTTACCTCGAGATCCTGCTAGTCCTCTTCGCTGAGTATATTGTCCCGGAGGTCTTTCTAGTACTTCTTATTATAGCAGAATATATAGATATATATCTTTACCTTAAGAGCATAGCGAATCATTGTGTATGTTGAGTTCTAGTGTGTGATATTGTTTAATTCGAGGCCTAAGTCTGCCAGAAGTAGTGTTAGTAGTTACTTTATTTACAAGCACCTGGTAGTAAGGCTGTTAGGGAGCCTTACGAGATAAGCTAATAGGTTAACTTATAAATTGGCGGGATAACTTAGCCTCGGGTTAGCTATAGATATACTCACTATTGATAGCGGGGTCCGACTTCTTGCTTGCAAAGTTAGTGTAAGAGTATCCCTATGCTGCGTAAGTATAGGAGGGCTGTTGAGATGTTCTAGGCCGGGTGTCTAGCGAGCAACAG